>VDFB02000017.1:91662120-91705243 GCA_007258455.2 Sequoia sempervirens | reverse complement strand
CTAAGGCAGGTTGTTGGGTTGTGCAAATAAATGGAGCATATCTAGGAGGCAGTTTTGGGCAGTTTGAACCTTTTTGTAAGCATCTAGGAGCTATGTTATGAGCTTTAATGATACACAAGGGAAATGCATGAATTTTTCAACATTCAAATTTCTTTTTGGAGCTTCTTTAGGGCTGCAAAATAGGAATATTTGTTTTAGACAACCAAAGGAGATTGACTCAGCAAGATGAAGAAAATATATCTTTTTCCCAACACAAGTTCCTATCTTCTAGTAAGTTGTTGTCACAACTATAAGACTCATCTTTCAGAATTCTATAAATTCATTGTAATCAAGGAATCAAATGGGGAAGAGTTTCATAAAATAATATAGTTTAGTATTTTAACAGTAGTACAATTGTTTGTAGTTTCATTTCTTAGCAGTCATTTCATTTACAGTTCTTTATATTTCTAGTATTTCCCTTTACAAGTTTCTTATGATAGATTTGATTCCAAAAATTTCATTTCTAGTTCTTTACATTTCCAGTATTTCCCTTTGCAATTTTCTTAGGATAGATTTGATTCCAACAATTTCTTTCATGCATTGCTTTTCAATTTTGTTTGTAGAAAAAGAATGTCATGCAAATGATTTTTTCTCCCTCTTGCATATCGTCATGAACACCACCCTAGATTGACATTTATAATTAAATGATGAAGATTTTAGGGACCCTCATCACGTTGTGTCAAATAAATTTAGTCAAAACATGCCCTGGTTAAAGCAGGGTGGATGCATGCCTCATTGGAAAAAAATTTCAAAATTTAAAAAAAATTGGAAAATTGTTCTGATAAGACATTTTGATAGCCAGGAGTTTGATGGTGGTGAAAAAATAGATTTTCAAGGTCATCTAGGGAGTCAAATTTAGGTTCAAAGTGTCCAAATAGTGCACCCATTACACATGCCTCTAGTGCAAACCCTAGTTTTTTGTCTATAAATAATGACCTTGATTAAGAAAATTACTCATTTGTGCATTCCAAATTTAGAAAGTCTAGGAGCTATGGGATAGAGAAGATGAGAAGATGTCACAAATTCCACACTTCACACACCGATTCTAATGCATCTTCACCTTTTTCCAGCCTAAGGGAGAGCCTGTCCTGGTATGTATTCGAAACCTAATTGTTATGTAACCACCCCATTTTGTTTTTTTGGTCAAAATGGGTTCCCCATTGTGTTTGTTTGTCCTTGGTATTCTTGTTTGGGTATTGGGAGTTTTTATTTTTCCTTCTAAGTATTTGTTTCTTTTGTTTTTCCAGGTTCAGAACATGGCCCGAAACAGGACTTAGAACTTTTACAATGCTCCAAGTCCACTTTCCATTCTAGTCCTAGCTCTATCTCTTGCCTTGTTGGCTTCTTTGTTGTTTTGTTTGTCTTGGGATCTTGGGCTGTTTTCTCCCTTGGGTTTTCTTTTGTTTTCCTCTTTGTGTTTCTTTTCCTTTTGGCGGAAGTAGAACCAGAATGAAAACTAAACCTAAAACTTTGCAAAAGTTCCAAGTCTGAGTTTCATTTTGATCCTGCTCTGGTTTGGTTTGCATTGTGTTTTGTTCTTGTTTGGTGTCCTATTTTGGGATGGGATTCATCCCTGTCCTGTTTCCCTTCTTTTGTTTTCTTGTGTCGTCGTTCTTTCCCTTTGTCAAGATTAGAACCAGAGTTGGACCTAAACCTGAAACTTCACAAAGTTCCAAGTTTGGGTTTGGTTCTGATTCTGCCCCCATTTCTTTGTTGTCTTTTCCCTATCGTGGGATCAGAGACGGATGTAGAACAGAATGTGGAACTTTGACAAAGTTCCAGGTTCTATCTTGACTTCACTTTTGCTCCCACTTTACCTCTGATGTACACAATGGTTGTGTACTCACCTTCACTCTGACTTTGTGCCTAACCAACACATTAATTGCATTAATTACAACCTCCTCACACACGTGAAATGGTTTTTTAAAACCTTAATCAAGTTTATTTGACTCATTACAATTATCCAAAGTATTTTAACGAGCAAGAGCCAAATTCACTTGAAGAGGAGCATGATTTGGTTGTGGGCGAGCATTCGTGAGTGGATCCCAGTCGGTTTTCAACCCTTTCTGGTTATGTTTTGAGGTAGGTGGGGTTTCTCCCATTTTGTTGCTCCGTTCGTTCTTCACGCATTCACATGACTTTTCCTATGGATCTTCGCATGCTTTCCTTGTGTTTTCTTTTGTTTTTTTTGTTTTGTTTGGGTTTGTCTTTCATTTTCTATTTGTCTTTTGCTTTCCTCTATTTATTTTTGTTTGTCTAATGTTGTTTTCTCCATTCTTGGTGGCATGTCCATTCCACCATTCCCTAGTTTTGATTAGGGATTTGTTTTGAAGGGTTCTAGTGTTTAGAACTGCTTTAAATATTTCTCTCGACCCTTCTTGGTTTATGCCTATGTCGGCCTTATGGATTTAATGATAGGGTTTTGATGCCCTAGTTTTATTTAGGTTGATAGACCATACAAATTAGGGTTTCCATGTTGCACGCTTTCTATGTGAATACCTTAGTTCTCTTGATCTTGGTCTCGTTTGTTCCGGCGGAGTTGAGCTTGAAGAACTACCTTCCCTTGCCTTCTTTTAACTTGGGTCCAAATTAATATGGGGATGTGGGGAGATTCTATCTAGTCTTTGTAATCTATAGTGGAACTGGAGTCAGAGATGAACTCATCCATTGAACATTCACGTAGGATTCTCGTTTTGGAAGTGATTCCGCCCCTAGTGGCTTCCATTTCCGATTCTGATCCCGCCAGCTTTGGCGGGACTGAATAACTGAATGATACGAAATATCAAAACTTTTCAATGTCCTAGTTTCTAATCTGGTTCTAGTTTTGGTTCTGATTGTGTTATTTATTTCAGCTCTCTGGTTCCTGATCTTCTCTTTGTCTCGCTTCTGACAAGTTTAAAATTTCACTATGGAAGGCTACCTAGGGAAGGGTAGAGAAGTATGAAAGGTAACACTTGTAATGATCATTGTCATTCCTTCTATTGGTTTAATTTAGGGTTGTCTTGTAGGAGTAAACAATGTTAGGAGCATCTGAAAAGGTTTCACAAAAGGAACCTGGCAAGCTGCGGAAAGCTCAAAGGAAGTGAAACCAAAGAAGATTAAGGTGGAGCAACTGCCTTATAATTTGAGATATAAATACCAAGATGCCACTCTTCCAACCAACAAGTTGGATTCAAAATGGGCAGATATCATAGATACTAATCTGGGCCCATTCAATTGTGAGGAGTTATTCATAGACACTTTCTCAGAGGAAGTGATTGGGAGGGCTGAAAGAATAGCCCAATCCGGATTGGCACATGTCACACTCTTACCTCTATCAGTTCAGTGCCTGGAGCTTATACCCACAGTAGCAGGGGCTTATGTAATCCTTCATCAAGACAGTGTATGGACCTCTAGGGGAATGTGATCATTGATCTATCTCTATAAATGATGAGGTTCTTGTTCAATGCACCTACCCTCAAGAACCCCAAGCAATCGAATGAAGTAGAGGCATTGTAGTTATTTAATAGGGACAAGGAAGCTAACAGGTCCCACGTGAATAAGAAGTGGTTGAAGTTTGAAAAGAAGTCTTTAACTAAGGTTCCTGAACAACCCAAAAGGGGAGACTTCAAGAAGGAAATTGATGACCTAATCATGATGCTTTCTAGGTTATTTGGAAAGAAAGACTCTGCATATTTTAAGGAATGGATGTTTCCATTCATTGAAACCATTTTGGATGGTAGAAAATAGTTTGATTGGGGGATGATCTTGTCGAATAACCTGCACAATTAGATGCTCAAGGCGGGGGAGACAAATAACTTCTTCATGACCTCCTATGTTATATATTTAGCTGCAAGGATGGGCATATTCCCTGGATTGAATGCAGTAGGCATATTAGGGGAGGCTCTTGGACAAAAGAAGGCATGGGAGCACTATGATCAGTTGACCCTACAAAACTCAGAGCTAAATTATAGAAGGGTTAATGATGCATTCCTTTATGTCATTATTAACTGGTTAACATGAGATGTTGGATACAGGATGAGTAGGGAGGCTATGGATTTCATTGTTGAATGGGGACATTGATATATCTAGTACCCCAAGTTCTCTTACTTTAGGTTGGCAAGTTTTGATGGACATCTTCATCGACTGCCAAGATGTTATAGTGATAGGATTGTTCTTATGGAGTTTGTATATCAGGCTATGGGAGTTAATACAAAGTTTTCTAATAAACACAAGCCGGTATGCCACAAATTTCCCATGAAGTTGGGAGAATATTGCTGTGTTCACAATTTGGTGGCAAAGGTAGTGTGTGAAGAGTTAAGTTATCTAAAGTTGGGATTGTATACAACCCAAAAACACTTTGACCTAGAGCATAAGATGAATGGTTTAGCCCCCACCATTTTTGATAAACACTATAACTTGTTAGAGGACTTTTGGATAAATTTGCAGGATGATTATGATGTAAGGAGAAGGAAATATGAAAGGCTTACCATCTTGCAGATGATTGAATATGGGGTAAACGAAGAAATTCTTGATACACTATCAGATGATGGTGTAGTTTTGGACCCCGGGTATGAAGTAGAGAATATAGGCACCAAGAACTTGGACCCAATAAATTGGGATGAAGAGGAGTTTATTGATATTAAGAAAATTTTCAGGACAGTGATGGATATGAGTATCCAATGGGTGGTAATGAGAATAAGGGATCCAAAAGCTCAATCCTCAAAAAAGAGAAAAGTAAGAGGTACCCAAGGTTATAGGAGAGCCAAAAGGAGGACGACCCCTAAAGAACTACTGGAGTATTATCCTCCTAGCCTTGGAAGGGATGTTGATCCAAGAGTACCTGCTCAAGATACCCATGAATCACAAGGTGTGGATACTACAATAGCTGGAGAAGGAGCCTCATCTCAACCTTCTCTCCCAGAAGAATCAACTAGAGAAGTACCTGCAGGAAGCCTCCATGAGAAAGCTGAGACTCTTAAGCATAAAGAGGTTGAGATACATGACATAGACACTAATTCAGAGGCCACACAATCAAATAATGAGCCTCTTGTGATTGCATCTACTGAGGATATTGAAGATGTTGGGACCGAACATGTTCAGGACCAATGGAAACTCTTTGAGGAAGCAAAGAAGGAGGATGATTCCAAGGCACAAGATGATGCACTTGCAAAACAACTAGAGGTTGAAGCTAGAGAAAAAACTGAAGAGCTAGCAAGGAAACATAAGGAGGAGGACCTCCTGCAACAACAAAAGGATATTGAATAGAAAGCTAATGCAGAGATGGAGAAGTTGGCCCTCCTACAAAAGATTCATGATCTTGAAGAAGAGAAGGCCCAACAAAGGAGAGAAAATGAAGACCTTGAGGCCAAAGTGAAATCTATAGAGGAGGCCCAAAGAAAGAAATAAGAAGAAGAGCTCTTGCTGTAAAGAATAGAGGCAGAGGAATAGGCCAAACATGAATGAGAAGTGGCCAAAATGTGGGAGAGGGTTAAGGAATTGGAAAAAAAATAAATGACATGTTGAAGAGATGAGATTGGAAGAAGAAAAAGAGAAAGCTGAAGCTAATAGGATAGCTAAAGAGATGGGAGAAAGAGCGCATCAACAAGAGGTTGATTCTCAACCTAAGGTAACACTTTGGAAACCCCTCTCTTCTACCACTTCTTCTTCACAACAAGTGATTACTCCTCTTGCTACCGCAACATGGTTAAAGCTCAACTTGGAGAGGAAACAAATAGTCTAGCCTCAACCCCTAAACTGGGATGATATGATGAAGGAAATTGAGAAGGAGAGGCCCAAGAAAAATGCTCGAGTCCTTCATTCCACCAAATTGACAGATGCTAGAGAAATTGTAGTTGAATGTGTCATTCTCATGGTTGACAAGAACAAACAAGAAATGCAATTGAGTGATTATCAACTAGGCACTGTGAACTTGGGGATGCCTACAAGGAACCAACAAATGGATCTCATTGATATTGTAGCATCTTCTACTAAGTCAAAAATGATAAAAGATAAGCAAAGGAAGGATGAGCTAAAATCTCAATTAGACCAATTGCATAAGTTCTTGAAGGACCTATCCTATCTTGTATCTTTACAATTTGTTGCTCTTGCAACACCAATTTTGTTAAGTAAGAAAGAAGCTGATGACCTTGTTGAAATGAGAAGCAAAGTAGGGATGTTGGATAGATGTATTGATTGGTTGAATCAAGAGGTGGAGGAACTGCTTGTTGAAAGTCACAAGGCTCATGAAGGTGCATGGGAATCAATCAATGACACAACTACATATGCCAAGACCCTTTGGAAATAAGAGGAAGAATATAGAGAACATGTGAGGAAATTGAAAGAAATTAATAAGCTACCTCAACAAACACATCTAGAACAATCCATCCTTGAAGAAGGTAATGAGGATTTTGTTGATAAAACTATTAACATTATCAAATTTCGGTCTTCTTTAATTTTTGCACATAGGAATGAAGTGCAACATGCTAGTAAGGATTTGGTAGATCAAATTGTGGAGTTAGAGGCAATTGTAGCCATGATTGTGAATGAGAATGTCCCTGTAAAGGATGGTTTCCCCATTGATGAGCTATGGAATAAATGGAATAATAGATTCCAAGAGGCAATACAGAAGGGAGATGATGATGATGATTTGTTAATTGATAGGTTCATGGATATAAAAGAGGTAGTAAAGATTGCTCAAAAGGAGCTTGCTAAGTTGGAAGATATGCAAAAGTTCACCTCTACAGAGTTGAAAATAATAAAATTTGAAGACAATTGGGGAGATGGGCCAAATGTAGATATACTTAAACAGGTATTGGATAAGTATGATGAATATCTACTTGAGCAGAAGATAGAGATGTGAAGTGGATACACAATTTTATTTTTTTATTTTTTGAATGAAGCATCAAGTGGCACGACCAGTTGGGTAGCTTTCTCTCCTACTTTTCAGGGACATGACACAAGCTTACTGAGGATCCTCACCAGTTCAACCTTCTCCCTTTGTAGGCAGATTTTTGATGAAGAGTTATCATTGGTTAACTGAAGATCATAATAGGCAGTTTTCTCATTCAGCTCTAGTTTCTCCTTGATTTGTGGATATTCATTTTTGATGAGAGGAATTAGTGCTAAATTTCCTATATGTAGAAATTCTCTCCATATTGTAAAGGTCGGCTAATTAAAGTGAAAATTAGCTGCCTAAAAGAGAGATCTCTAAGGATAATTTTACAGTGTTTTAGAAGTTTTACAATTTATGCAAAGATACTCAAACATTTTTATAAGTTTTAATATAGTTTATGTTATTTCTAGAATGATTTTTAATGGTAATGTTGATGAGCAATAGTCATTCGTATGCCAGTGAGTTTGTTGGGCATAAATGTCTCTTATTTGATGAAACTCAATAGAATATTCTGAATCTGAGAATATTTTCATTGAGTTATCTATGAATGCGATCTCTCTATGTTTATTGATCTATGAATTTTAGTAATGAGTTGGTGATGTGTTCTTGTTTGAAAATGAAGTTTTAAAAAAAAAGTGATGATGAATGATTGTACATCTTGAATTTTCACTATGAAAGAATGCAATGGTATGGATTATTCTATGGATTGTATCATTTTATGGTTTTAGTTGTTTGAAAGAAATGCTCATTATGAAGTTTATATGCATAAATTAAAAGAAATCTATGTTTATATTTTGTTGTCTTGAACTCTGTTCTATCTTTTGATGTTTATTTACACCCCCCAAATGTTAGATTAATTTGTATTACATAGTTTGTAACCCTTTACCAACAGACCCCTTGAACATTACAGTTGCATAGGCCACTAAACAACAATAGCACAGTTGAGAACCAACTACAGAGACCTTGGAAGATAGGTAGTTTTAGATTATTTATCTTTTCAGGAGAAATAGAGTAGAAATATTTTGTTTTAACGTTGTTGTGTTACATTGACCATCAACACCACTGCAATTTTTTTGATTTTCATGCATTTATAGGTAGGAAAAAATTAGTAGGAAATTGTGTCAGACGTCGTGCGATGTAATTGCATGTGCGGACGATGCAGGTGACTATAGTTTGCCACAATCACCTCATTGTGATGTAATTGTTAGGTTATAGGGCACCTCATTGTGACGTAATTGTTAGGTTATAGGGGTGGGGTGATTGCAGTGTGACACATCTGAAAGGGTGCACCACATTTGATTTATGAGTCACAAATGTGACTAGGAATGACGCAATCGACATAAACCGTCGCAAGCGCAAGGGGAAATGACACATGTGTTAAGAAACAATGCAACTAATAAAGGGGTTGACCGCAAGTGACCCCAATGATGCATTAGCTGAGGCGTGCGATGAAATTGCAGTAGCGCGAAACATGTGCAAGAATAGTGACGTGAATGAATTTTGTGATGCAATTGACAAGCATAATGACACAATTGACTGATGAATTTTTTTCCCCTAGTTTAGGATAAAATGACTTGTGCAATTTAGGTCCAATAGGTCAAATGAAGACTTTAAATTGACATGATGGATTTTGTGGTGATCTTAGGTTGTACTTCCCCTATCTATATGTAGGAGTCACGACATACGACATTTCGGCTTCGGGATCAGCTGCTGAATGGCAAGAGGTGGGAACTATTAGACCTTGGGTTGTTCTATGTGACATATATTCACATTGTCAGGGAAAATAGAGGTATGTTGATAGCACTTGCGTAGTGATGGCACTCCGAGACTTACACTTTCCATCTACTGACCGGGGAGGCCACCATGACTCTAGAGGACGTTTATAGGATATTGTGTGAGGCAAGGTGGATATTTATTTACCTATAAATGAGATAATATAAAATAATTAAACCCGCCTAAAATTTGTTCTTTCTTATTATGACAACAAATTGTATGACATTCTTACATGTCACTGTAGCACATGAAATGTTGGTTAGTTAGTGGATGTGTTCATTTATCTTGGACACTATATAATATATTCATGGAAATGTTTTGTTTTCTTGTGTTCCAGTGTTGGTGGAAGGATAAAGTCATTATAGTGTTTTTTTGTATTGGCCTAGGTATATTATACTTATCTTCGTTCCTTTTATAATGACTCTTTTAAGAAGTGGTAGTGTTAAATAATTGAACTTATTATGTGATTCATATTTAAGATGAGGATTATGATTTCTTATAGTTGTAATTGGTTAGGTGTGGATTAAATTTGTTCTATGAATAATTTATCAATTAGTTTTAGAGTTAGTCTTGTTGAAATAAAATTAGCCTTTCATAATATTATTTATTTGGAATCGGTTACTCGTTTACCTATGAGCAATTTGTAACTAATTCTTTTCCCTTGCTTTTGTCCCTTATCAGGTATTGAGACAGAGATTTTGGAGGAAACGGTGGGTTTGTTAGATTCCAGTTGGTTATGGATGGTTTCTCCTTCTACTATAATGCCTTTTCTTTCTAGTCTTGAGTGATATAACTTGAAGGTGATATATAAGGGGGGATCGTAGTAATTAGTAAAAAGCTTTTGAAATGTAGTGTGCAACTGTTTATAACAGACTCTATAAATTGTTACCTCTTTAAATCGGTAGAGTATAGTATCATTAAGGATCATCTCCAAGCTATTACTCTTGTTCCAATATATTTTTTTTTTCCATTCTTGCCTTATTGAAATTCTGCGTTAATGTTCTTGTCTTACATAGTCATTATTCTTGGTTTTGCTTTATTCCATTGCATGACTCGAAGGTATCAGTGAAGGCTAAAGTTTAGCAGTGTTGCATTTTTAGGGTAAATTTGTCCACTCAAGACATTTTTTGGCGCATGGCTATCTAAAAGAATTCATGGTCAACATGGCTCTTGAATTCATGTGAACACATCTCTTCATTGGAAGGATATCATTTTGTCAGAGCGTCAGCTACTTGTTGCATTCAACAATTTCAAATTTCCATTCTATATTTCTCTCAGATTATAACTTTTTGCCCCCTTTTTTTCTTCTGATCATTATGGGGATTCAATTGTTATAATTCCATTAGATTGTTACTCAAAGATTTGTATTTTCTTTATTGGATTTAGAAATTTGTCATAGGTTTAGTTTTGGAGGAATTTTTCTTACAAGAACTTCAGGAAACGAATCAATAAAGTTCGAGTGGTATCGTCTAGTCATTTGCAACATTTACACCCCATTGATTTTGGGAATATTCATATTTTTTTAATAAATGTCTAGATTTTTAATCTTAGTTTTCTTAAATCTTCAATATGTCCATTTCACTTGTTTTGTTTACCTTTCATTAATGTTATAATTGTCACCACATTATATTTTAGATACTAAACTTGATCTGTGTTATCTTTCGGTGCCCTGATTTTTGTGCTATCTTTCGGTGCCCTGACTTTTGTGATATTCTGAGAGGTTCTAGCTATTACCTAAAAGCCTCACTTTTGTAGTTTATGAATTTATTTCTTACATATTATTTGGTTTTTGACTTCAATAACCTAAAGGAAAGTTAGTTTTCTTTGTACTAAGTTATTAACATATAAAAGGTTTGAGACATATATATAATTTTCTCTTTAAGTATTTGTATCATATTGCATACCTTTATCTCTAAGATATTACATCCATATATGTCAAAATGAAAATTTGAATCATAACAATTATCGAGTAGGTCATTGTGTCTACTTTAAGAGAAGGGAAAACATAAGTAATAGGTTTTGGTTACTCAGAAGATGAATTGTTGATATTATGGATTTGAAATTATAGGATGTGCATTTTAATGAAATATTCCTAGATTGAATCATTAATATGTATATATTTAAGTTTTTTTATAAATATAAACATATACTTATATGTATTCACAAGAGTGTAATATTTATTGCAATTATGTTAGATTTGGCTTAGCTTGAATACGTAATAATAACAAATATTTTCTAGCAGTCATGTTGGAATGTGGTTGAACTCAAGTTCATCATTCTTTGGAAAAATTATTCTCTACTTTCTTCTTCTCATTAATTTCAGAATTTAAAATATCTATTCATTCAAAATAATCCTTGTATAGTTATAGTGGCAACATTCCCTCTTTGAAAATTTTACACACAACATAAGTGTACTTCAAATTTAAAGT
The DNA here is from genome assembly GCA_007258455.2 of Sequoia sempervirens. Classification (NCBI taxonomy): domain Eukaryota; kingdom Viridiplantae; phylum Streptophyta; class Pinopsida; order Cupressales; family Cupressaceae; genus Sequoia; species Sequoia sempervirens. The sequence goes on along the minus strand of VDFB02000017.1, from coordinate 91,694,128 downwards.
GAATTGTTGATCTTTTAGCACTTATCTTAATTAATTTTTAAGAAAATATAGCTAAATAGTAGTGTTTTATTATTTGGACTAAGAAGGGCATTACATATTGTGGTTGCCTATTCATGAGGAGCAAGTGAGATATGATCTTGCTTGAGGGCTGGAGGCAATCTATGACTACTATAATTGTGAGGATGAGTTAGAGCTTAGTGTTCAAGGTTACAAGATTAGATGGGAGACCCTAGAAGAGAGATATGATAGATTTTACTGCGTTCTATGCACATTGATTGCATGTGTCCTGATTCCAAGCCATAGGGGCCAAAAATTTCTAGTAGGCTGGGGAAAGGTATTAGTAGAGATGGTGTAGGAGGAGATAGTCTACACCTGGGGGCCATGTTTGTTGGGTATACTTTACTTTTAGCTACATGACATCATATACTGAGGGGGATAGAGCATGAGCTGTGGAGTGACACTACTTATGGTATGGGCGTGGGAGCACATAGTAGTGTTTCGACTAGCAGTGGGATGACAATTGGGAGCTGAGACACCGCATGTATATCTGTATGGTGGTGTTGTCACATAGGCACATGTAGGAGATATAAGATATTGGAGACACAATAGATATATTGGTGAGCTTCATCTGGAGGCCATACATGGAAGTTGCGAGCAATGGGTAGATGAGGATGAGCATTTTCCATGGTGTCGACAATCTAAATACTTGATTGGTCAGACAGTGTAGTCCCATCATATTATCAAGATGTACCTACTAGAGTGGGTCAAATGATAGTTTGGGGAGAGGCAAGGTGTACCGATGGGGACAACAGAGTTCACACAGTCCTCACGAGAGGTGCACCCATGGGGATAGGTGATATTGATGACTACTATCAAGCAAGAGATTGATGCACTACAACTAGTGCAGTGGGGATGGAGAGGGGGTACAGTAGATCCTAGTACGACACCAGAGTATGATGCATGGTGGTAGACCCATAAGCCATCTCCATATATTGATCTAGAGCAACCAAAACTTTTAGAGCGTAGAGGTAGGGGCTCGTGATTCGATAGGGGTGAAAAGGGATGAAAGGGTGGAGGGCGAGGAGATGGAGGATGGGGGATGGGGGAGGGGGAGATGGGGGAGATGATAGAGGGGGTGGTTGGGGAGGCCGAGGAGGAGATCGAAGTAGGAGGAGGAGAGATAGGAGTTGGTGGGTGGTGAGACCTTTGTCACTGATCCGCAGGAGGGTAGGAAGGAGAAGCCATAGGAGAGGGTAGCAGGGGAGATGGTGATGGAGGAGGGAGAGAAGCATGTAGATATGCAGCCCTAGAGGTAGGATATTAGGAGGTGGAGATGATGGAGGTAGAGATGGAGGAGGAGCATGCAAAGGAGAGACGAGAGGAGGAGCATGTAGATGCATCAGTTATGGGGGATGCTAAGAGAGTCCTCTTAGAGAGGATTATGGTAAGAGTAGATGTAGATGAGGGGTGGTAGGGGAGATGGTGGTGGAGGAGGGAGAGAAGCATATAAAGATGTCAGACCTAGAGGTAGGAAACCAAGAGATGGAGATGATGGAGGTAGAGATGGAGGAGGAGCATGTAGAGGAGTTAGTTATGGGGGAGGTTGAGAGATTCCTCCAAGAGAGGATTGTGGTGGGAGTAGATGTAGAGGAGGGGTTGGAGGACGTAGGGGTCAGAGCCGATGATGAGACAATGGATCAATGGATATCTACCCTACAAGCTCGGGTACAAGATTTGGAGGCGGAGGTGGGGACCTTTGAGAATAGAGTAAGATGAACTAAAGGTTGAGAGAGACACCCTATAGACAAAGAGGGACCTAGCTATAATTAGTCAATAATAGATAGACTAGGGAATGTTGGATTTTGTGGATACATGCAGTGGGTCAGTGGTGGATGTAGCATGAGAGTTAGGCAGATCGAGCATGTGATTTCAGTACTATAGGGATCTATACGAGAGAACAATGCTGCTTGAGAGTAGAGAGCCAAGCTTTACAGAGGTTGAGCTGATCACAAGGTAGGTCACAGAGCAGATCCCATAGCAAGCACTCCCACAATAGGTCACAGAGTGGTGAGGCATCAGGCTTGAGACGGTCCACTCCATACGATAGAGGCATCAGGCTTGAGACGATCCACTCCATATGATAGAGCATCGACATCAGAGCACAGGTCTCCAAGCTCACCATGGTAAGAGGATAGACAAACATCAAGGTTAGGGGAGTAGGGCAGCTCAGGCTAGGACTCATTTTGACGTTATGTATTATGACACTATATTTTGATCATCAAGCCTATGAGCTCCATTTTATTATATGATACATCTTGACATTGTATTATGACACATTTTGAGTGATATATGATATGATTTTTGGTGTCGGTTTATTATATGCAATTTTATGTGATTATGCTATATGGTTATGATGATGTTATGGTTTTCTATGTGTTTATGTTGTTTATTTATGCATTCTATATGATCATGCGATGAATTGATAAGATGGATCATTATGCATTTATAATGTTATTTATGCATCTTATATGATTATGTAATGATATTATATATTAATGTAGTACCGATGACCTAACTTTATGATATGACATGATATGATGTGATGAATGCAATTAATGTTATGTAATATAATGACTATGGACTATGGATGTAATGATCAAAAACACAAAATATGATGTATGATATGATTATGATTATGCAATGTTTATAGGAATGCTGATGCAATGTATATGAAATGTGATAAATGGAATTGGACTATGATATGCTTAATATGTTATAATGATATGAAATGATAATGCTATGTGGATGCACTCTATGTTTTTTGTATTTTCTCATGCAAATATATGTGGCTGATTATGATGAAGTCTAGGATGATAATGCTTTCCATAATGCTTCTTAACATGATCATTTATGCAAATTATTTTTGTGTGTCATAGGATGCTATCAAGATGTAGAGAGAAGAAATGTTAGCATGGAAGAGATGGATGTTAGCATGGATAATGGAAAAGGAGTGAAGTGAAATTGGAAATGAAAAAGGACGAAAATTCACGCTTTTATATGTATCATCATCATGTATCAAAACTATAATAAATGGAGCACAAACACAATGGTAAGACATAGACCAAGGTGTGGAAGGTTACCATTTGTGAGAGATAAGCAGTCAAAATGCAATGCCAAAATACAAGGAGTTCCTCGACTCATACTAAGGACCCAATCAAGTCCCAGTCTTTTTGCCAAGACAAACCGCATATAACAAGCAAAAAAAATAATCATGATCCATCATTTCCCCTCTAAATCATTGATAGGACATCCTTGAGGTAGCTAGTAACATGACCAAAAAACATTCAAAAAGATAAGACAAACTCAGACCAACAAAGTGTTTTCCAAAGAGATAATGTTTAGTGATAGGATTGACAAGATTAATTGATATGATTGATTAGGTTTGGTTTTAGGAAAGACACATCCTAATTAAGAGATGACTGAGATGACTGTTTGATTGATTGTTTTACTGAAGTTGATTGATAGATTGAAAAGGTTGATTAATTGATTTGATTTATTGTGCCTGGTTTTGAGAAAGGTACATCTTGTTTAAGGCAAGATAAATTGACCAAAATGACAAGATTGATTGAGCAAGTGACGAACTTGAGTTGATTTGATAAAGATTTGATTGAAATGATTGATCGATGTGATGATGCCTGGTTTTAGGAAAGACATATCTTGTTTAAGGAAAATAAAACATATGATAAAATTGACTGATTGCCCATTTTGATGAGCACTTAGTTTCAAGAAAGACATATCCTATTTGAGGTGAATGACAAGGTTGGCAACAACCAAAGTCCAATCTCAGGAAGGACGCATCCTAATAGAGGATAATTGATAAGACCAAATGAGACATGTTCAATGACATAATGCCCCATTTTGATATAAGACCAATGACCTGATAGTGATGATGATTAGGAAATTGATCGATTGAAGATTAAAGAGTTGTTGGATATGTTTGTTTATTGATTTGTGATTTGATTTGAATAATGATTGCTCAAAGACAAGGGATACAATGAGGCTCAAAAAACCCTAAAGGATTGACCTAGGGCCTTAGGGACTCATCAATTGATGGCCTTTCCTACATTATACACATAGAGACCTCGTAGTTTGAATGACACAAACCAAAACTAACTTGACTTGAAAAAACCCTAAGGACAGACCAATGTCTTAGGGGCTCATCGAGTGATGGCCTTGCCTATGTAGCAATGCACATAAACAACATTGTTTGAACAAACTAACACAAATTGATTCTAACTCTATTTTTGGAAGTTTTGATGTTTAATGATTTTTTTGGATTTTGATGTTTTCTATTTTTTTTGGATTTTGGTGTTTCTGATTTTTTTGGATTTTGATGTTTTCTGATTTTTTTGGATTTTTTATGTTTTCTATTTTTTTTGGATTTTTATGTTTTAGAAGGCTAATACCATATGTTGGATCCCATGAAGACATAAGTCAAGGAATTGCCCCCAGTTAGGTATAGGACCAACTTATTATGCTTGAAGGGGTCAATGGATGTAAAGGATGGTCATGAAACTGAAGGACACTAAGTGTTAGTGGTTCTCAGGCCATGAGAAGGATGACAACTTTCTTATGGATGATATATGTGAATGGATGGATGAAAGGCAAAAAACCAGGTAGAGTGATAGTAGACGAAGGAGCATAGACTGACTATGCATGGCGCCTATTTTCCAAGTTTTCTCCATGGTACTTATCCAAAGGGCCACTAAAGTGGTTTTCACTTTTGGAAAAATTATTTCTCTTTACTATTTTTTTTATTTTTAAATTTATTTTTAAGTTTTTTGTTGTCACCAAGATGCTTGTTTGCCAGGTTTTCATCAGGGTGACAATTTTTTTGTATTTTTTGTATAATTTACATTTTTGATGGGATCCTCTAATAATTAGGTGTAGTATCAGTGAAGGTACATGCTATTGATGGGTTCAACCAACAATTCACCTTTAGTAGTGGAGAGCTCATGATAAGCACCAGATCCATATGTTGGTGTGATAATATAAGGGCCCAACCAATTAGGTTCATTTTTTTTGAGATTTTCTTGATCTATCTGATTCTTCATATTCTCTTTCAAGACTAAGTAACCAATGTCAAAGCTTCTAGGTCAAACCTTCTTATTGTAGCTATGTTGAAGGTGGTTCGGATTTTCCTGCAAATGTGTTAAGGAATTCTATCTCTTTTCATCCAATAAATTAGTTCATGTAGACAAGATACATGGTATTCTTCTTGATTGATCAATCCTTGCATAGAGACCCTCAGGGATGGTAACTCAACCTCAATATGAAGTATGGCCTTAGATCTAAAGATGAGGGAATATGGAATGGCTTCGGTAGGAGTGTGAACACTGGTACGGTAGGCCCATAAGGCAGGATTGAGTTGGAGATGCCAGTCATGACTAGCCTCATCGAAGGTCTTTTTAAATTTTTTAAGGATAGTCTTATTAGATGCCTCAACTTGACCATTGCCTTGGGGGTAATATGGTGTGGCGAAATGGTGTTGGATATGAAACTTCTCACAAATTTTTTGAACATCCTAATTCTTGAAAGGGCGACCATTGTCTGTAATGATGGATTGAAGGATACCATAGCGATATATAATGTCGTTTAGAATAAATTTGGATATTTGCTTACTAGTAATATAGGTCATCGGGATGAATTCAATCCATTTGGTAAAGTATTCTATAGAGAAAAGGATAAACTTATGCCCATTTTTGGAAGTGGGATGGATCTTTCATACGAGGTTGAGTCCCCATTGAGAGAATGGCCAGGGTGATGTAAGCGACTACAATTCCTGAGTTGGTGCATGTATGAGATCTCCATGAATTTGACATTGATGACACTTCTTCACAAAGTGATAAGCATCATGTTCCATTGTAGACCAATAATATCCTGTCCTCATGAGCTTTTTAGCTAAGGTAGTACCAGCAGAGTGAGCTCTGCATATACCATGGTGAACCTCTTGTAAGACTGTTTGTGCTTCATTTGAGTTGAGACATCGAAAGGAGGGTGCTATCTAAGCCATGGTGGTAAAGGGTATCTCTGATGATGACATATTTAGAGGCTTGTCAGATAAATGTTTTGCATTGGTTGGGGGACAAGTTGGGAGGGATAATTTGGTCATGTAGATAGTCATAAATGTCCTTGTACCAAGGAGATTTGAGACCAACAAGTTCTCACACAAGTTTGGTTTTAGGGACATTGAATGTGAGGACCAATAACTGTTCCACCAAGAACTCATATTGCGATGCATTGTTAGGGATATCCAAGAGATATGGAATTATTGCCATCACGTCAACTACCTTATTCTAGGTCCTTTGTATTTGCTAAAAAGTAATAGCTTCAAAATATAGTCTAAAACTATCAACCATGTGCTTGTAGGGCATTAGCTTCTCATCCTTGGTATCATAATCCTCATTGACTTGTTTGATCACTAGCCAGGAATCACCATAAACTTGAAGATCCTTGATTTTCCATTTAATTTCCATTTAGAGTCCTATTAGTAATACTGCATACTCAACTATGTTATTGGTGCACGAAAATGCTATTCGAAATGACTTAGGAATTGAACCCCCTTGAGGTGTGATTAATAAAATTCCAGCTTCTGAACCATGATTGTGTAGGACCCATCAAAGTACAATCTCCATGTTGTTGGTGTTTCTATGACAAATATTGATTCATCTGGGAAGTCAAATATTAGAGGATGGTCTTCTTTCATTGGTGCATCTGCAAGTTGATCAGTTATCAATTGTCCTTTTATTTATTTTCAATCAACATATTCAATGTCATACTCACTTAAGATCATAACCCACTTAACTAATCATCTTGTTAGAGCCTCTTTACTAAGAAGGTACTTTAGAGGATCAATTTTGGCTATCAACTTTGTCTTGTGGTTTAGCATGTAATGTCTCAATTTCTAGGTTGTGAATATAGCTACTAGGAATGCTTGTTCAATAGGGCTATAGTTTAACTCATATCCAACCAAGGTACGACTGATGTAGTAGATTGCACATTCTTTTCCATCATTATCATTTTGTGTGAATATGCCCCCAATGTTGATGTGGTTGTTGTTACATACAATATCAAATTTCTACCATCAATTGGAGCCATAAGAATTGGTGGAGTCAATAGATAATGCTTAATTTGATCAAATGCTTTTGACATTGTTTTGTCCAAATGAAAGGAATTCCTTTTTGTAACAAATGATAAAATGGATGAATCTTATCTACTAGTTGGGTGATGAATCTACAGATTGATTGCAGTCTTCCTTGTAAATTCCTTAGCTGAATGATGTTAGTGGGCAGTGAAATGTCCAAGATAGCTCATAATTTTGTAGGATCAACCTCTATTCCTCTGCAGGAGACAATGTATCCTAAGATTTTTCCTAATTAGACCCTCAAAACACATTTCTTTGGATTTAACCTGAGTTTGTATTTTTCAAGTCATGTGAAAATCTTATCCAAGACTACTAGGTGACCACTTCTTTCTAGAGATTTTGAGAGAAGATTATCAACATAATCATCCATAAGTACATGCATGTAATGATGAAAAATGGTAGTCATGGCTCTTTGATATGTAGCTCCAACATTCTTAAGTCCAAATGGAATAACGTTCTAATAGAAAGTTCCCCAAGCACATGTAAAGGCTATCTTTGGTTGATCTTCAAGAGAAATCCTTATCTAATTATAGCCTGAGAATCCATCTATAAGTGAGAACATTTCATATCTAGTAGTGAGGTCCACTATGATGTCAATATTTGGTAAGGGGAAATCATCTTTAGAACAAGCCTTGTTAAGATTCCTAAAACTGTCCATACCTTGATTTGACCATTCAATTTTGTGATAGGAACAAGATTAGATATCCAATCTACATAATCAATAGAGCGTATGAATCCAACATCCAAGAGCTTCTTTAGTTCAACCTTGACCAGGAGTGCAATCTGCGGGTGCATTTTCATTAGCTTTTGTTTGTATGGTTTTACATTTAGTATAAATGGCAAGTGATGTAAAACAAGCTCAGGGTCCAACCTAGGCATATCAACATATGACCATGCAAAATTAATTTGTCTCTCTAAAAGGAAGGCTATAAACTCAGTTTTTTCCTTAGTGGTCAAAGATGCTACAAGCTGTATGATTCTAGAGTTATCTGGTGTCCCAATTTTCACTTCTTCTATCTCTTCTATGGGAAATGGAAATCTCTCTTGGTCTATAGGGAGATTGTCCAATCCTCCATCCTCAAGGACCTCAGAGAGGTTTTCACCTTTGGATAAGTCCTTTATTTTTAATTTTTCATGATCATCAGGTGCCTTTCAATTTTCACCTAAAGACCTATTCTTTTTATTTTTATTTTTTTCATTTTCACTTTTGTAACTAGAGGAAAGGACAACCTCACCAAAGTATGCTACACTATTGAGTTCTATGAAAAAGTTGACCTTATGATCCCCGCTTGGTATTCCTTCATGAAGTCCCATGAACTTAGCAATTGCTTCATCATTCTCAAATGTATCTAAACTTGGTGGTCCTTGTTGGTACCAATCTATTAACTGTGGGTAAACGAGGGATAGGCCATCATCGGTGTTATCAAGGTTCATGGTGTAGGTAGATAAGGTAAAGACAAAGGTGGAGTCATCGGGTTACTTGAAGTGTTCGATCCAAGCTTCCCTTTTCAAGGGGACCTTTTGGTTGGGATTTGACAAGTTTTGTGGGGGACCGATTTTAAATATTTTATTGAATCTTTCCTCAAAGGTAGGCTCACCAGGTTTTCTAAATGTTTCCTCAAGGTCATAATCACTGAATGATTTTTCAAAACCCCATTGCCATAGATTGGAATCATAATCAGTACAGTAGTCCCTAGATGTATCATTTTCATTTGAAGCATTAACAGTCTCACTTGAAGGTAACTCAATACCCAAAATAGTCACTTTTATCGGTACAAACCCTAATACGCTATACTTTGGAAATTTAGGAGACATATCCAACATCCCATTTTTGTTTAGACCAAGGCTTTTGTGACCATCATATCCTTGTTGCTTCATTAGCAAGACCCTTTTGGATATTGTTCAACTGGAAACTACTTAGGTTCAATGTCCTCCTCTTCTTTATATAACCATGTATAAATGTGGTCATCCAAATATTCTTTGGCTAACTCCTCCCATTTAGTGAAGGTGGTAGGGGGATTTTGGATGATAACCTTAGGATGTATGAGATGCAGTCTACCATAAGACTTTGGGAATTTGGGTAACCTTCCAATGAAAAATAGGATCTGTATGTTGTATTCTTTGCATCCCTTATCTTCAATTTGAATTTTTGGTTTGGATGGTGTGGTGAATGGAGAGGATGATTTCACGAGGTCAGATGGATAAATATAGTGGGATGAGGTGGAAGATGAGGCCTCTCAATTTATGGGCACTTGGTGTTCAATGGTTCTTTTTAGGTTTGTGCAATACTGAAAAGGATCAAGATCGCCAGGAATAGTAATTTTAGTGCCATTATGTGGAAACTTGAGGCATTGGTGGTATGTCGATGTTATGGCCTTCATGGAGTGAATCCATGGGTGGAAAAGGAGGAGGTTGTAGAGTAAATCCAGATCCAAAACATGAAAATTTGTATTTTGTATAGCTCAACCAAATTTTATGGGAAGCAAAATTACTCCTTTAGACAAACATTCAACATCATCATAGGATTTGATAACATTTTTTTTGGTTTGATCTATGCAATTCTTAGAGTATCTAAATGATTGTACCAATTTCAAGGAGAAAATGTTCAGACCTGCTCCACTGTCTACCAAGATGCGTCTGATCTTATGTTTATTTACATAGACTTCTAGGTGTAGGGGATCATTATGATCAGACTATTTTGTGGATTTTTTTTTTTAGAGAAGGTGACATGATGTGGCATAGATAAGTATCCAGCCATGGCCCAAAATTCATTGATATCTAGGTTGGCAGGTATGGATGATTCTTGCAAGGCTTTGTCAAGGATAGCTCTATGTTGAGGGGATATGAGAAGGAGTTCTATAATAGAAATTTGTGCAAGAGTCTTTGCTAGCTACTCTAGGAGATTGTACTAGCTTTTTGGTTGTGGATTGGAAGGAACCCCCTGTAGAGTTACCTTGGCTCTACGAGTGGTGACAGAACACTCTAAAATTTTCTTATTTATGGTAATTTTGTGGAAACACGATCATCAAAGGCTCGTATATGATGGACAATAGTACTCTAATCATGCATGACATGGGTATAATTGACATTATTGTTATTCCCTAAACTGGAGGCTAATCCTTTATTGTGATCTTGCAAGGGAGTTTTAATATATGGTGTGATCAACATTTATTTTTCCTTGTGAATTTTCCACAAATGATTTCTTCTTTGATGAGGTCTTGAATGATATTTTTGAGTGTCTAGAATGAAGATGTATTATGTCCCTTTCCACAATGATATTCACAATATTCATTTTCCTTCCACCAGTTGGGTTTGATCAATGAGAGTTCACAGTTTTTGATGTTTGGCAACTAGATGACATTGGATTGTAAAAGTGTCTTTAGGAGTGATTCAAATGGTTCACCCAATGGGGTATACATTCTTTTAGCATGTGGAGGTCCTCTAAATTTTTGGTTGTTTTGGACTACATTCAATGTTTGATCTTGACCTTGTGTTTGGGAATTTGATATGTTTGATGTGTTTGATGTGGAAGGAACTTTGAGGTGAATGGTAGAACCTTTTTTTATCACTTTAGCATCAACGACTCCATCATTAGTGACATTCCTTTTTCGAGACCAAAATTTACCTTTGTCATTATTTGGCTTTGGGGTTTCCTTATGTACTTTAACTAGTCCCTTTGTGACAAGAGACTTCAATAATGAAACCTTTCTCCATGATTTCCTCAAAGGTTGTGTAACAATGGTTTGAAGACCACTCATCAATTCTGCATTGAGGTTTTTTAGAAACATGGGGACTAGTTGTTTATGTGAGATGTGGCAAGGACACTTGTTGGCCATACTTTTCCATCTTTGGTAAAATGAGGTAAGTGACCCCCCTTCTTGTTTAGTGGTGCATAATGTTGTGAGGGTCACATCACTTTCAATGTTAAAGGAAAAGTGATTAATGAACTTATTAGCCAAGTCACCCTGTGTCCTAATACCTAGCGGAAGGTGTGCGAACCAATCTAGGGCCAGCCCTGTGAGATTTCATGGGAATAGTATCATAAAATAGGTAGGATCATATGTGATTTCCATACATGCCGTATTAAATTCTCATATGTGTTTCATTGGATCTCCTTTCCCTTTGTATTCAGGTAAACTTGGTGTTGTGAAGTGAGGGGGAAAGGGTGGCATGTATAAATTTCTATTGAATGGATAGGGGCACAATTCCTCCATGGAATATGTTTTCTTGTTGGTCCCCAATTTCATGTTCATCATCTATTGTTGTATGGCTTGTATTTGTTGCATTCAAAGTGTCTGCAAGAGATGGTGTTGTGTTGGTTTGATATTGAATTATGGAATTAGTGTTGAGATCATATGTTGGATTTGGATTTGGATTTGGATTAGCATTTTTTGGCATGGGACCTTGGTTACCTTGTATAAATGATGTATTGTTGTTGGTTTGGTTTGGAGTGAAATTGGTATTTAGATTTGTCCCAAAATTCATATTGGTATTTGGTATGGTATTTTGAAATTGTGGTGTGGGCCCTTGATTTGTACTTTGGATTTGGAATGTTGGACCTTGATTTGTATTTTGAAGTGGTGGTGTAATTCCTTGATTGGTATTTGAAAATATAGGTCCTTGGTTAGTATTTTGGAATGAGGGGGTAGGTCCTTGATTAGTGTTTAAAAATGTAGGTCCTTGGTTGATGTTTGGAAATGTAGGTCCTTGGTTGGTGTTTTGAAATGTAGGTCCTTGGTTGGTGTTTTGGTTTGGCACTCTTCATGGGATAATACGAATTCTCGTAGATTTGTTTGGTTGATTTTGAATTGATGGAGGAGTATTTTGAAATTGAAATGTGGGACCTTGATTTGTGTTTTGAAGGGTAGGTGTGGGACCTTGAGATGTAGGACCTTGGTTCATGTTTTGCAATATAGGTGTGAGACCTTGAGATGTAGGACCTTGGTTTTTATTTTGAAAAATAGGATTTTTAAAGGTCTTACCCATGGAATTTGATGAGCTACCAAATGTAAAATTTTGTCCTTGTGTTGTTGCATGAGTCCTCTTGTTTCCAAATGTGGAGATATTAGGGATATGTGTGGTAGTGGTTTCCATGTGTGTTGTTGTCCCAAGTGGTAATGTAGTAGACATTTTTGGTGAAGATGGCATCCCTAATGCAAATGGGTTTTTAGTAGCTCCTTCCACAATTGTGGAGACATCAAATCCTTGAGGGATTTTGGCACCCTTTTTGGCTACTGCATAACAATATCTATTAGGATTAGCACCAATGAGCTCATCAACAATGCATAGAATCCTTGGATCTTGGTAAGCTCTTTAAATCTCTTTGGGAGTCAATTTCTTGTTGAATTCATCTAAGCCTAGATTGTCAAATGTGTCAATTGGGTCTCTTTGTGGTGTAGATTGATTTGAATTTGATCCAAAGTTAGTGTCATGATGTAGACTAGAAAAGGATTCATTTGAAGAATCCATGTCCTTTCTTTTAGTTCGTGACCTTGTTTCAACCATGTAAGACTTGCAAGTTTGGAAGTAAATGCAAGATGATATGAAACTAAACTATGTTTTTGTAATTTTTGGGGATATAAGGATGCAAGGTGACCATGCACAGATAATGATGATTCTAAGACCAAAGGGATGAAATTAAATGAAACTAATGGAGGTAAAATGGTACCAAAGGGAAACTAATCTATGGTCAAGGATGATGATATGTAGGCTAGGTAATGCTAAATCAATGGCCAAAGGTTATGATGCAACTAAGTCTAAGAGGAGGTTTAATCTATATTTTCTTCTATGATTTTTGGGATATAAGGATGCAAGATAATGAAATATAAGTCTAAGACTAAGGATTGTGAGGATGATAATGAAGTTATGATCAAAGGATATGGTATGAAGCTAAATGATACTAGCAAAATGACACTAAGGGTATGGACCTTAAGATTTAAGAAAAAGGATGATAACCAAGCTATTGTAGGTCCAAGATAACAAACCCAATTATCATTGACCTTTGTGATGACCAAGATTGGGAAAAAATGATGGATTTGACAAGGTGAGTCTAAACTAGGACAGAAGTTTGAGACTCAACTTTTGACCAAGATGACAATGACAAAGGTTGATAAAATAAAAGATGAAGGCCAATGAAAAGTTGGATAAGTAACCATGGATTGTCCAAAGGCTTGATAAACTTCCTACGTCTGGAAACTAAAAGGTATATGCAACCTAAGGTCTAAGAATAATTATGCAAGGAAAAGATGACCTAAAGGGCTATGCAAACCCAAATGAGGATGATGGAATGGAATGGTAAGACTCTGTAAGTGTAAGGTTTAGATAACAAGATATCTGTCAAGATGAATTAGAGCAGTTTTGGACAAGGATTTTGTGAAATTTTGGTAATCAAGCAATTGTGGCTCTATTTTTCTCATATGTGTCGTTTCAGTTGTGGGTTTGTGATGAGCAGTTGTGGTGAACAATAGCAGTTGTGGCTCTGTTTTAAGTAGTTGCTACGCAAAATATCAATTACAGTTTTCTAGTGAATAGTTGTGACATAGAATGTAGTTGTGGGCCTATTTTTATTAGTTGTGGTTAACAGAGAGTTTGTTTTGCAAATTGATGATTTTTTGATTGATTTTTGGCTAGTTATGGTGTGATTTTATGAAATGAACTTTGGAAAACATAGAAAATAGTCAATAAACACTTGTTTTATCTAATTTTGAGTGTTAAAAAATGTATAATGTGTATAAAGACACTTGTAGACAATGCACAACCTAGATTGGAAAAGATACTACATGCTGAGTCCCTACTTGGATTGCTCCAAACACTTAAACAAAGTGGATAGCTAGAGATCTTGGTGGTGTTGGCTCCCCCTTACATGGCATGGGCTCACCAAAATCTCTTACCCCCTAAGATCCGAAAACCTTGAGGGATTTCCTATCTCTACAGTGAATAGTGGAATGTAGGGTGGCTTCAGATCGCTCCTCCATCAGCAAGTAAAAGGGTTTTTGGCCTCTAAAACAATTGGTTCTTAATCTATGTTTCAAGGTAATACTGGTGCCTATACATGTGACAAGATTAACTCAATTAAGAGGCCTCCCAATCCCTTCCTAATAAAGGATTTTGATGTATCACGTGGATACTAGGGGTGGCACTTGTTGGTATAGGACATCCTCACTAGGTGATCGAAGAATTTCCCAATGATCATAAAAATTTATATAGCAGATCAAAAAAAAGTGCCGCTTGGGTCATTCCCTCTCACAAGACGGGAGGCATGCCCTCTAAAGGTAACAAAAGTAAGAAAGTACGTAGTTTTTGATCTCCCAGATCGCATAATGCGCAAGGAGAGAGAGCATACACAATGCCTTTTTCTCACACTCGCAAGGGGCTCATTTTAAAAAGAAAATCTCAAAATCAAAAGTGTGAGTGGTTGTACAAAATGATAAAGGATGCTTTTGATTCTCAAGATCACCAAGTGGCGTGAGAGAAGATCATACACATCCAAAAAGAAAAGTACAAAGAACAAGATAATGCAAGCACTAGTTAATCTTAACCCCGCTTATGATGTCAAACAAACACTTGTGTTCTTTTTAAACTGATGATGTGTGATGCAAGTTGATTTTAAACCTCATGAGTGAAAGTATGCATTTTTTTGTTCATTTTAGCCCTTCATGAATGTAATGCATATTCATTTTAACCCTTATGAAAGTAATGCAAATTTCTAGTTGTAGAAAAACAAAGAAAAATTTATTAACTTAAAGAAAAACAAGATGAGCTTGATTGTTTCTAAAGAAACAATTTTAACCTCCTCAAGATCAATACCACATGCTGAAAACATATGATTAGCAAACTAAAAACCATACCTTAAAGAAAACCTAAAAAGAAAAATGCAAATAAAACTCAAAACAATAAAATTTACCTAAACAAGCAGTTGCATCATTCAGGATCACAGTTGCGACTCTATAATGTGGCTTGGGAAATAACAGTTGTGGTTTTTTCATTCAAAAAATGTGGCTTAGACTAGATCAAATTCATCATATCAAATGCGGCTCAAGAGCTTGCAGTTGCATCATTATTTTCAAATTTAGAAATCTTGTCTTTAGTTGTGTTGCTGCACTTTACAATTGTGGCTCATGAACCAATTACATAGCAAAAACTAGAAACAAGAAATGGGTTTTTCTGCAATTTTTTTCCATTTCACGTTGAGTTCACCAATGTAAGATAGGAGATTCAAATAGAAAAGATTAAAGTGACAACCACTGCACTAATCTAAGCTAAAAATCCAATCCAAACAAAGATGAACAATCAAATATGAGGAATGAAATGAAAGCAAAAAAACAATAAAATCCCCATGTTTGAAGTTGAATAACCTCCTTTGTCTCTCCTCAAACAACCATTACAAGTTTCCTTTAGATCGTTGTATGTATATGCAAGTACCTGCAAACAATAAGCATGAAAGTTGGAGATATGTGGTTGTTAAATCAAAAATAGAGGAGAAAAGCTTCTTTTATAGAAAGCCATTTGAATGGATAGATGGTATCAATCTTCTAGAAAGATTCTCAAATCAACAGTTGAGGATACATGCACCATAGAGTAGTGGGCTAGGGACGAATATGAAATGGATGGCAAGATCAAGAAGAGACGAGAGACAATCAATGGTTGAGATTCAAAAATGAGAGAGTAGAGGGAGATAATGGAGGAATTAAAAATTAAAATCATTTAATTCATGAGAGAAGAATCTTTGACCAAGTGGAGGAAATAAATAATTTATTTAAATTATTTATTTGTGGAGGAAAACAAAAAGGACATTTAATTAAAATGATTTATGCAACCAATTTAATTAAATAAGAGGAAAAAAAGAAGGAGAATTAAATAATTAATTTAGATTAATTATTTAATGGGGGAGAAATGATAAAAGATAATTAGATAATTTCAATAATTATTTAATTAAAAATCATTTAATTCATGAGAGAAGAATCTTTGACCAAGTGGAGGAAATAAATAATTTATTTAAATTATTTATTTGTGGAGGAAAAAAAAAAGGACATTTAATTAAAATGATTTATGCAACCAATTTAATTAAATAAGAGGAAAAAAAGAAGGAGAATTAAATAATTAATTTAGATTAATTATTTAATGGGGGAGAAATGACAAAAGATAATTAGATAATTTCAATAATTATTTAATTATGGAACATAGAAAGGGTAATGAATAGATAAATTAATAATAATCATTTAACTATAGACAAATAATGCGGAATGAATAATAATTCATTTAATCATAGAGAGAAAAATAATTTATTTAATTGGTCATAGGAGAATAAAGATCAAGAAATGAATTAATTAAATAATTAAAATTATTTAATTAATAGAGAAATGTGATCAAATGAAAATAATTAAATAACTAAAATTATTTAATTACACAGGAAAGAAGACCAAGATGATGAAAAAATGACGCTCGCAGACCAAGACATTTTTTAGTGTCTATAGTATGTTTCTCTTTAAGGAGTATCTTCTAAATATTGAGAACAAATCAATCAATTGGGGAATAAAGGAAGGATAGATCAACCGGATTGCAAATAAAAATTTAATTAGTTTATGAGGATCCCAATCACGAGGAAATGGAAGGGGATGGAATGATGAGGGAATTATAATCCTCACTAAATAGACCACCCCATATGAATGGCATGTGCAACATGAGTTTAAGGAGGTTAAGACTCCCATTCAAACTCCCCCCTCTTCCATTATTCCCCATGATTGGGCATCCTCAAGGTGGAGTAACAATCAGATTAATGAATTTATGTTAGAATTATTAATGTTAAATCATGATATACTATTTGCTAGGTGATTGTTGTAATTGATTTCTAACTTTTCTATAGGGATTAAATTGAGTCGAGATACTCTCTAAATCTGATATTTGCTTGGAAATTGATAATTTAGAGTAGAAATAATATAATCCCAATAAGGGACATTACAAGTGGTATTAGAGAATCTTTCCTACCATCATTTGTATACTTCATGTATTACGTGTATTCACATGTATGCTTCGTGCTTCACGTACTTCATGCATTATGTGTGTATCCATGTGTATGCTTCATGCTTCTTGTATTACGTGTATGCTTCATACTTCTGATATATACTTTATGTATTGCATGTATTCAAGTGCATTCAAGTGTATACTTTGTGACTTATGTGTATTCAAGTACATTCAAGTGTATACCTTGTGACTTATGTGTACTCCAGTGTATTCAAGTGTAGACTTTGTGACTTATGTGTATTCAAGTGCATCCAAGTGTATACCTAGTGACTTATGTGTATTCTAGTGTATTCAAGTGCATACCTTATGACTTATGTGCATTCAAGTGTATACTTTGTGACTTATATGTATTCAAGCGTATTCAAGTGCATACCTTGTGACTTACTTGCATTCAAGTGTATACTTTGTAACTTATATGTATTCAAGTCTATTCAAGTGTATACCTTGTGGCTTATGTGCATTCAAATGAATACTTGGTGACTTATATGAATTCAAGTGTATACCTTATGTCTTGTGTGTGGTACAGGAGCACCTAGGAAACACTAGGCATGTAGGAAGTCTAGAAGGAAGTTTTGGTTTGATGTGTTATTTTGAAAGGTCATGTTGACCATCTAGATTGAATTAGCGAGGGTTTAAGAATATGTCTTACTCTGTAGTGATTAGTGGGTTAAGGAGTGGAAGGGATGGATGAGTTTAGAAACTCACCTTGCTTAGCTTTCTAAAGATTGGCAAAAGTTGGAAAACACAGTGCATTTTACAACTCTTGCCATTAGGTCACTAATATGTCTGACCAAGGAAGATAATTGATTGAGGAACCTTATTTAAGGTGTGCCTTGACCTGAGAGCAGGGTTGGAAGTTTTGGTATTGTGGAAACATTTTGTGGATTGAAAGGAAAACAACGTTTTGTGTGTTATTTCTGATTTTTGTTCCAAAGAAGAGCTTTAATGAATTGAATTTGCTGCTGTCTTTTGTAAGATGTAGTGTAGCAATCTCCCAAGCATTGTGTGTCATTTATTTTCTTTCTTTAGTCAATTTCATTCGTTTTTTGTAAATAGTTAGCTTGCACCCTATTGCTGGTCTGAACCAGACAGTTTGAAAAGAATGGAGTGCTAGACCACTTTCCCATCGTACAAATTGTATGGACCTTCGGGAAAAATTACTAGACTCCATGTATGTACATATGGTAGGCTGTAGGGTTTGGGAAAAGATA
Organism: Sequoia sempervirens; assembly: GCA_007258455.2. Lineage (NCBI taxonomy): Eukaryota > Viridiplantae > Streptophyta > Pinopsida > Cupressales > Cupressaceae > Sequoia > Sequoia sempervirens. The sequence continues at coordinate 91,675,693 of VDFB02000017.1, read as the reverse complement.
GGAGCTGTTGGAAAGATCTTGCCCTAGGCGAGCCAGAATGGTGCCCGGCTAGGAAAGCAAGAAGTGCAGAGCACATAATTTTGCAAGGGTGACAAGTTTTTGAAAATTTCCTTTTGGAGGTGGTAGGAAAGTGTCTTACCTAGTTGTAACATGAAGAAGAAGGCTCCATCAGTTCAATTGATGTGAGAACAAGTAGACAGTTTGAAAGTGGCCAGACAGTGGCTTAAAAACCCTAGGAAATGTCCATTTTCAAGTTCAAGCATTGTACGGACAGTTAAGGCTTAAGACCTCAAAAATCCTTGAGAGGTGTTCATTTGATCCAAGAATCTCAAATAAAGAGTGAGGTGTTCTTTATAAAGAATTGAGATTAAGCCTATTTTCTTGGAGAAAGAGGCCTAATTGGGGCTCTAGGGCTAGTAGCCTTTTTCAACCCTAAATGAGGGTTTGGTGAAAGCGATGGAAGGGTGGAGTTTGGTGAACCTTCAGGAACCCTAGGAGGATGGTTTGAGGTTATTGAAGACTTCTCTACACCCCTGCAAGATCTAATTGAGAGTTGAGGTAGTGTTAGTCTTTAGGGTAGATTAAAGGCTAAGGAAGAGTTAGAGTTATGGCACCAAGTTTAACTTGGTTGGTTAAATAGTGTTGATAGTAGGGTTGTCTAGGAGAACCAGGGGTACCTAAACAAGAGAAGGGACCTATAGGTTTAGATGGTGAAGCAAAACACCATGGAAGTCTTCTAACAAGACTTAGAGCATGAGACTATGAAGGTTTCATCCAACCCCTCCCTATCAGATTGGTATCATAGCGAGCAAAAGATTTGGGATAGAATAATATATGTCAGAGGTTGAGTCTAGTGATTCTACCATCATGGTGACAAATGCAGAGCTGGCCAAGATGGTCGAAGGATAGGAGGAAGACAATAGGCTATTGAGGGATATAATAGCCCAACTTGAGCAAGAATTGAGTAATGTGCAGTTGGAAGGAAGGGAACCAAATAAAGAAGAGGTTGTAGAGGAAGACAAGATCCCTGAACCTGGCCCTATTTTGCAAGAAAAGCCTTTCTTGAAGGCATTGAAGGCTTTGAGTGGAAAAGCACTTGAAGGCATACCACTGTTTAGTGGGAAAATGGAAGCTGAACTAGTCATGGATTGGATAGAGGGAATGGAAAACTATTTTGAATGTGATGGAGTCACTGAAGCACATAAGGTAAAGGTGGCCAAATCAAGATTAAGAGGTTCTACCTTGACATGGTGGAAGTTCATTCAGACAGAGAGGGAAAAGGAAGGCAAGAAGCCTATCTCTACTTAGAAAGGTGTGGTTGTAAAAGTGAGAGAAGCATACATGCCAGATGATTATGAGATTCAGTTACACAAGAAAAGACAGAGCTTGAGGCAGAGAGACCAGGATGTGAACACTTACACTGAGGAGTTCCAAAAAATTTGCATGAGGTCTAATGTTGCAGAAGATGAAAGTCTCAAGGTGGCAAGGTATCTTAACGGCTTGAAGTGGAACATTCAAGAGGAGATGACTCTTCTAAGTCCAAAGACAGTACACCAATGCTATCAACTGGCTATAAAGATTGAAGAGAGGAGTAAGAGGAAACAAGAACAAGCTTCTAAGAGCAGAGTCAAAGGCAGAGATCAAAGAGGACATAGAGGTGGATGCCAAGGTAGAGGGATTGAACAAAGAAACCAAGGAGAGTCTAAACTCATTGAGCATGGAAGTGAGACACCTTCTAGAGGAAGGTATAACAGAGGTAGAGGACCTCAAGGAGGTTCAAATAGAGGAAGAGGAGTAGGTAGGAGCAATTCTTACTTTGCTAATATGAAGTGTTACCATTTTGGACAAGTAGGACATCCGGCTTATAGGTTCCCGAAGAAAGCATCTTCATCAAATACTGAGAGAGTGGCATATGCACAAGAGGACTACATGAGTGCCAAATCATGAGAGGTGAGTCACATTGAATCAGAAGTGGGGGAGAATCTAATGTTTAGTAGAGTTTCGATCAGACAACCGGTCAAGGAAGAGCCAAGGAAAAGAAGAGCCTTATTTAGAGTGAGATGAAAAATACTTGGGAAAGTATGCAAGGTGATAGTGGACTCAGGGTCTATTGACAACATAATCTTAGAGGAGGCCGTGATGAAATTGAAGTTGGAAAAGGTACCCCACACTAATCCCTACAAGGTGACATGGTTGAACAAAGGACAGAGTGTTCTTGTCAATGAGCAAACAACAGTGGAGTTCTCCATTGGAGGGTACAAAGAAAAATTGATTTGTGATGTATTACCCATGGATGCATGCCATCTTCTATTGGGTAGACCATGGTAGTATGACAGGGGTGCCATCTATGATGGAAAGACAAATACTATCTCATTCAAGAAGGATGGAAAAACATTCAAGTTGTAGTCACTGTCAGATGAGGAAGAAGGACAGACAAAGACCCCTAGTGTCTTATTAAGCAGTGGCAAGGATTTTCTTAACACTCTACATCAAGGAGGTGAAGGATATGTGGTTATGATGTAGACTAAGGAGAAAGATCAGACTGAGAAAATAGTCATGCCAGAAACAGTCCAGAAGTTACTTGTGAAGTATAAGGACATAGTCAGTGATGGTACACCTAGAACTTTACCTCCAAAGAGATCCATTAGCCATCAGATTGACTTCATACCAGGGGCTTCATTGCCAAAAAAAGCAGCTTACAAGCTTACACCAGATCAGAATCTAGAGGTAGCTAGAAAAGTGCAGGAGTTGTTAGATCAAGGTTTGATTAGGAAGAGCATCAGCCCATGTGCAGTACCAGTGGTCTTAGCAACCAAGAAAGGTGGTAAGTGGAGGTTATGCACTGACTCAAGAGCAATAAGTAGAATCACAATCAGGTATAGGTTCCCTATTCCTAGAATTGAGGACTTGATGGATTGTCTTGGAGGAGCTCAGTACTTTACCAAGTTGGATCTCAAGAGCGGATACCATCAGATCAGAATCAAGGATGGAGATGAGTGGAAGACAACTTTTAAGACAAATGATGGGTTGTATGAGTGGAGAGTTATGCCATTTGGCCTCTCTAATGCCCCTAGCACATTCATGAGGCTCATGAATGAAGTGCTTAAGGATTTCACAGGGATATTTGTGGTGGTATATCTTGATGATATACTCATTTTTAGTAAGACAGTAGAAGAACACCTAAAGCATGTGGAGATGGTTCTTAGAAGATTACAAGAAGAGAAGTTAGCTATCAACCTAGAGAAATGTGAGTTCTTCAAACAAGAGCTTGTGTATTTGGGGTTTGTAGTATCCCAAGGAACATTGAAAATGGATCCAAGCAAGGTGGAAGCTATCCTAAACTAGCCTACACCAACCACCGGGATAGAGGTAAGAAGTTTTCATGGATTAGCCCAATTTTATAGAAAATTCATAAGGAACTTTAGTGGCATATGTGCACCAGTCCTAGACACAATCAAAGGTGGTTTGAAAACCAAGTTTAAGTGGACTCAAGAGGCTGAGAAAGGTTTTGAGAAACTGAAACAAGAAGTGGCAACTCAACCTATACTTTTGTTACCTAGTTTTGACAAGTTGTTTACTGTGGAATGTGATGCTAGTGGAGTTGCAGTAGGAGGAGTGCTAAGCCAAGAAGGCAGGCCTACAACTTTCTTTAGTGAAAAGCTCAATGAAGCTAAGACAAAGTATTCTACCTATGACTTAGAACTCTATGCTCTAGTACAGTCACTTAGGAAGTGGAGGCATTATCTCCTACCTAAAGAGTTTGTAGTCTTTACTGATAATCAGGCACTTAGCTATATCAATACTCAAGAGAAGTTGAGTAATAGGCATTTGAAGTGGATGGAGTATCTTCAAGCTTTTACCTTCACCATCAAGCACAAGAAGGGTTAGTTGAACAAGGTGGCAGATGCACTAAGTAGGAGATTGCTGACAGTGCAAGAGATACAGTTAAAGAGCATTGGGATAGAGAGTTTCAAGGATCTTTATGGAGAAGATGAAGACTTCTCGGAGGCCTACAAGGTATGTTCTGACTTTGAGAATCATTTTCATAGCCAATACTCAGAATATACATTGCAAAGTGGATTTTTATTCAAGGGAAATCAGTTATGTGTTCCAAAAGGTTTTATGAGAGAGAATCTTATACAAGAAAAGCATAATGGTAGTCTTAGTGGTCATTTTGGCATCAACAAGACAATGGAACTAGTGCAAAGGTTCTACTATTGGCCCAAGTTGCCAAGGGATGTTAGAAGGTATGTGGAGCAGTGTGTATTTTGTATGAAAGCAAAAGGGGGAGCTAGTAATGCAGGTTTGTATCAACTTCTACCCATTCCCAATAGACCATGGGAGTGTGTTAGCATGGATTTTGTTGTAGGACTCCCCAAGACTAAGACAGGGTTTGATAGTGTCTATGTGGTGGTAGATAGATTCAGAAAGATGAGTCACTTTATCCCTTGCAAAACCACTCATGATGCTAGTTACATTGCTCATCTTTTCTTCAAGGAAATTGTAAGGATCCATGGATTTCCTTTGAGCATTGTATCAGACAGGGATGTGAAGTTTATGAGTCATTTTTGGAAGACTCTATGGAGCAGATTAGGTACCAACCTGTCTTTTGGATCAGCTTGCCATCCTTAGACCGATGGGAAAATAGAGGTGGTTAATAGGGTGTTAGGTAACCTTCTAAGATGCCTAACCAAGGAGTATGGACAGACATGGGACTTGGTCATATCACAGGCTGAGTATGCATATAATGACAGTGTGAATAGGACTACAGGGAAGAGTCCTTTTGAAATAGTGTATGGGATGCACCTAAGAGGAATATGTGAGCTCAAAGTTCTAGGAGCTATGGAGCATAGGAGTGGACATGCAGAGGATTTCTCTCAGACCATAAAGGAGATTCAAGAGTAGGTGAAGAAGACAGTCACCGAGGCTACACAAAAGTTGAAGGAGAAGGTGGATTTATCTAGAAAGGATCTACAATTTGCAGTAGGAGACTATGTTATGGTACACCTCAAAAAATCCAAGTTGCAGAAGGGAATATCAACCAAATTGCAGATGAAAAGAGTGGGACCATGCAAGGTAATGGCCAAATATGGGAAGAATTTCTACAAGGTGGAATTACCTGCAGATTTAGGCATCTCTCTAGTGTTCAATGTAGCTGATCTAATCAGATATAAGGGAACAGTCAGTAACTCAGATCAGAAAAATAGGGAGATCTTCAAGGATGTAAGCAACATAGCCTTACCTACTCCAGACAAGCTACAAGCATAGAGGATCTTGCAGTCAAGAGTGAAGAAATTTACAAGGCATAAAGTGTACATGGAGCATCTTATCAAATGGAAGAACAAACATGAATCTGAGGCTACTTGGGTAGAGGAAGCTCAGTTTAATAGGTAGGGCATTGATGTGTCACTGATATCTCCTCACATTCCTTAGTATTTGTGCAGAGAGGGGGAGAATGGTGCAGGAGCACCTAGGAAACACTAGGCATGTAGGAAGTCTAGAAGGAAGTTTTGGTTTGATGTGTTATTTTGAAAGGTCATGTTTACCATATAGATTGAATTAGAGGTTTAAGAATATGTCTTACTTTGTAGTGATTAGTGGGTTAAGGAGTGGAAGGGATGGATGTGTTTAGAAACTCACCTTGCTTAGCTTTCTAAAGATTGGCAAAAGTTGGAAAACACAGTGCATTTTACAACTCTTGCCATTAGGTCACTAATATGTCTGACCAAGGAAGATAATTGATTGAGGAACCTTATTTAAGGTGTGCCTCGACCTGAGAGCAGGGTTGGAAGTTTTGGTATTGTGGAAACATTTTGTGGATTGAAAGGAAAACAACGTTTTGTGTGTTATTTCTGATTTTTGTTCCAAAGAAGAGCTTTAATGAATTGAATTTGCTGCTATGTCTTTTGTAAGATGTAGTGTAGCAATCTCCCAAGCATTGTGTGTCATTTATTTTCTTTCTTTAGTCAATTTCATTCGTTGTTTGTAAATAGTTAGCTTGCACCCTATTGCTGGTCTGAACCAGACAGTTTGAAAAGAATGGAGTGCTAGACCACTTTCCCATCGTACAAATTGTATGGACCTTCGGGAAAAATTACTAGACTCCATGTATGTACATATGGTAGGCTGTAGGGTTTGGGAAAAGATAGGAGCTGTTGGAAAGATCTTGCCCTAGGCGAGCCAGAATGGTGCCCGGCTAGGAAAGCAAGAAGTGCAGAGCACATAATTTTGCAGGGGTGACAAGTTTTTGAAAATTTCCTTTTGGAGGTGGTAGGAAAGTCTCTTACCTAGTTGTAACATGAAGAAGAAGTCTCCATGAGTTCAATTGATGTGAGAACAAGTAGACAGTTTGAAAGCGGTTAGATAGTGGCTTAAAAACCCTAGGAAATGTCCATTTTCAAGTTCAAGCATTGTATGGACAGTTAAGGCTTAAGACCTCAAAAATACTTGAGAGGTGTTCATTTGATCCAAGAATCTCAAAGAAAGAGTGAGGTGTTCTTTAGAAAGAATTGAGATTAAGCCTATTTTCTCAGAGAAAGAGGCCTAATTGGGGCTCTAGGGCTAGTAGCCTTTTTCAACCCTAAATGAGGGTTTGGTGAAAGCGATGGAAGGGTGAAGTTTGGTGAACCTTTAGGAACCCTAGGAGGATGGTTTGAAGTTATTGAAGACTTCTCTACACCCCTGCAAGATCTAATTGAGATTTGAGGTAGTGTTAGTCTTTAGGGCAGATTAAAGGCTAAGGAAGAGTTAGAGTTATGGCACCAAGTTTAACTTGGTTGGTTGAATAGTGTTGATAGTGGGGCTGGCCAGGAGAACCAGGGGTACCTAAACAAGAGAAGGGACCTATAGGTTCAGATGGTGAAGAAAAACACCATGGAAGTCTTCTAACAAGACTTAGAGCATGAGACTGTGAAGGTTTCATCCAACCCCTCCCTATCAGTGTGTATTCAAGGTGTATACTTTGTGATGTATGTGTATTCATGACAATACTTTGTGACTTACGTGTATCCATGAGTGTGATTTGTGCCTTACATATGTATACTTTGTGACTTACATTGTGACTTACACATATTCATGCATATACTTTGTGACTGAACTATAGATTTTTGGGTAGGGCTTATAGGACTCTTGCACTCTTAGGATGTTTCACCTAAAAAGAGAGATAAACCCTACACAAAGGAATCTATGCTAGATTCACTCAAATTATGCAATTTATGATGTTATTTGAACTAAGTGGAATGAACTAAGTGCAATTATATGAACTAATTGACTGATTATGTATGCAAAACCTAAGAATTATGCAATGTTGGAAAACACAATGTGATATGCAAACATTGAACTATGAATGAACAAATGTAAAACAAAATAGAAAAAGGTTGAATTAGAGTGCACCTGGGCAAAGATTGGAGAATCTAGAATATTTTGAATGTTTTCTGAAATCACAAAAAATCACTAGTGGGACTCATTCACCATTGATGGCGAATCAGTCCTACTTCTGATGAAAACTGTAAGAAACTAGTTTTTGAGTGTTAGGATCCAGAATCTGAAAAAACCTAGATTTATAGCCTTAAGGTGGGACTCATTCACCACTGATGGAAAATCAATCCTCTCCCAAAATTATGAGAAATCAGGGGACAATTCTATAGCACCAGATCTGAGGTTGTCTGCTTGTCAGGTTGCTGAAGTCAAATCTGCAGAAAACAGACAGAATGTCTTCTCCAAGCTTGAAATAGGATGTAGTTGACTTGAAACAATTTTTTGACTTCTTTTCCACTTTTCAACTCCTAAATTTTGTTAAATCTGCATACACAAGTTTGCACACACATGTAAAAGGGTAAAAATGGTTAAGGGTTAGGTTATATGGATTTTCCTTGGTCAAATCCCACTTTGGTAATCAAAACCCTTAATGAAGAAATGGAATGGAAGAGAATTATAAAAAAATAACATGCAAATGCTATCAACTTACCAAACCCTTGTTGAAGAAAATCTGAAGATATGTCAATGTCTGCTCTCGAATGCTTGATTTATGCTTGATTAAATGATGCAAAGTGCTCAAATGCTAATTGAATGCTTGAATGAGTTAGAAGATTGTAGGAGATGTAAAATGAGGAGAAAAACAATTATTTATACACACTTGTGCCTTAGTAACCCATTGATACCTCACCACGGTCCGACATCAAGTGATTTTGAATAAAAACCTGAAAGAAAATTTAAAATATTTTGAATTTGGAGCCAAGAGGGACTCATTCGCCACCCATGGCGAATGGGTCCCACCTTGGACTTGAATGTGGGTGTCAGGAATTAAGTCACATTTAATGTTATTTTTTGGGTTTACATTAAAAAAACACTTAATTAAACCTTATAAGGGCATAAAGGGGTCAAATAAAACATAAGAAAGGTGTAAATAGTGAAATTATGCCTAGAAAAGTGTGAAATCTTGTTACAAGACTTTACAACACTTCAAAATAGGACTTGATAAATGATGTAAAGGTGATTTTTAGGTGAATTGTAATGAATAGAGTCTAGAAAAATGTAGAAATATTTTACAACACTTCACAACACCTTCATAAGACACCATTATTTGAATTTTAAGGACTTAAATGTGCATGTTCAAGCCATATTGCAATAATAAATCAGAGAAAAATAGACCAAGCATCATGAAGAAAGGCCTAAAAGACCATGAAAATGACAAGGGGCCATTTTTCTATGGCACAGTGACCTGCATGTATTCATGAGACTATGTGTATACCTTTCATATATCTTGTGACTTCTATATAGAATATTTTATCATTGATGTCAAGTTGCTTGAGCTACTTGGTTGCATGCTTGAGTTGGTTTCCTACTTGCTTGAGCTGGTTGCTTGTGTGCTTGAACTACCTGCTTGTCTACTTGAGTTGGTTGCCTACTTGCTTGAGTTAGCTGCTTATGTGCTTGAGCTACATGCTTGTCTACATGAGTTGGTTGACTGTATGGTTAAGCTACTTGCCTGTGTGGTTGAGGTTCCTCCATGTCTACTTCACCTACTTGTTTTCTTTCTTCAGTTTCTTGCTTGTATCCTTGTCAATTTTGGATGGTTTGATTTATTTTAGCAAATAAGACTAAGACTTCAAACTTAGTGAACACCTACTTCATTTAATTTTACCTTCTTGTACTTGAATATTTTCATTCTTATGCTACTTTGATTTTATTATGTAATTAAAATAATGACAATGCATGTAATTATACTTAAATATGGGAGTGACATATAATTGACTAAAACACTCTAAGCTCGTCATTAAAACAAATTTTCTTCAAGTGTTGTTTGAATGTTACCAAAATTAATCTACCTAAGGGATTTATCATTCAAACATCTAGGTCCTTTAAATAAATACAAAAGTGATTTGGCACAAAGGAATGGGATCTTAATACTCACAAAATCCCCATAATCCATCATTGATAATGGGGATTTTGTATCATTTCCTAGGATCCTTATAGTTACAAAATGAGAGAAAACTTGTCTTAAGTTACAAATCTTGTCAATTTCCAAAAATATTAGTTTTGTTGTTGAGAGATATTGGGAAAGAAAAATGCATAAGACAATATTGAGAATAGATCAATTGATTGGGGAATAAAGGAAGCACAGATCAACTAGATTGCAAATATGAATTTAATTAGTATATAAGGATCCCAATAATAAGGAAATGGAAGGGATGGAACGATGAGGGAATTAGAGTCCTCACTAAATGGGTCACTCCATATGAATGGCATGTACCACATGGGGTCACCTCATATGAATGGAATACGCCACATAAGGTCAAGGGGGCACCTCATATGAATGGCATGTGCCACATGAGGTGAAGGAGACTAAGACTCCCCTTAAATCTCCACCCTCTTCTATGATTCCCCATGATTGAGCATCCTCAAGGTGGAGTGATAATCAAATTAACGAATTTACGTTAGAATTATTAATGTTAAATCATGATATACTATTTGTTAGTTGATTGTTGTAATTGATTTCTAACTTTTCTGCAAGGATTAAATTGAGCCAAAGTACTCTCTAAATCCACTATTTTCTTGGAAATTGAAAATTTAGAGTAAAAATAATATAGTTCCAATTAGGGACATTACATATAAAAACCTAAAATTTAGTTTACTACTTGTAGAGTCACCCATGTTTTTCATTCTTTTATGATTGATAATAAAAAATGATTATATCTATAGAGATCCATTATATATATAGATAAATATATAGATAAATATTTACATATAGCTAAATGGAGTATACATGATATATATATATATATATATATATATATATATTCCAATTAGGGACATTACATATAAAAACCTAAAATTTAGTTTACTACTTGTAGAGTCACCCATGTTTTTCATTCTTTTATGATTGATAATAAAAAATGATTATATTTATAGAGATCCATTATATATATAGATAAATACATAGATAAATATTTACATATAGCTAAATGGAGTATACATGATATATATATATATATATATTAAACTAGTTATACAACTATATTCCTTCTTTTATTTTGATTTAAAATTAGTTGATTAATTTATACATTCTCCTTTGCTAATTTCTATCCATGCAAGAGAATAAAACAGAGTAAAATTATTCAAGCAATATTGTTGAATTTTTTTATTTTGCAACATTTAAACACAAAATTATTGATAGATTTTTCTTTAAAATTTCAGTCATGCAACTCAAAATACTATTGGATAAAAAATCTCCCTTGGTATTTCATTTATTATAATACGACATGGAAACTATTATAAATTGGATCTAAATCAATACATAACACTTGTAAGAGGAAATATTGGTCTTTTTTAATGACTCCACCAAAGCAAAACTTACAAAAAATGTCTCATCTCAAAGTGGATTTTTAAAATCCCATCTACTATGGGGTTTAAAAGGGATGAAATAGCAATCCCATAATTTTCAATTAATGGCATTTTTTTTTGTCCATTCTCAACAATGAAATCACCTGTTATTAGCAATGGCACTTCATGATTCTCTTCTTGACCATTGAAATGTGTTTTTTGTTGATGATATGGATGATCCATTTTAAGGTAAGCACAGTGTCCACAATAAATAAACTTACACAAACTTCTTGAGTTCCTCACAAAATCCTTAAAGTTGCAAGTAGGACATCCATGGTATCGATGAATAGAGGGACTAGACAATGTGCCATATGCAGGAAGATCATGAATCGTAAACAATAAGGAAGCTCTTAAATTGAATTTGATTGAATGACCATCCCTTAAAGATTGAATTGCTTCAATTCCTTTCCACAACTCCATTAGCTCATCATATAATGGCTCTAGATAGGCATCTATTGTATCTAAAGTCACACTTTTCTTTCCTAGTATAATTAGTGATAACATTAAGAAAAATGGTTTAGTTGCTAACCATGGAGGCAAGTTATAATTTATTAGAAACATTGGCCAAATTGACCATTTAGTACTTTGATTTGAGAATGGATTCACCCCATCTAGAGCCAAACCCAACCTTATATTACAAGGATCTTGAGAAAAATTGGGCCATCTGTTATCAAATTCCATCCATGTCTTATAATCAAGCACATGTCATTGTTTTCCATCAGTGCTCTTATTTTGGGCATGCCACTGCATAAGTTTAGCAATGTCTCTGCACCTATATATTCAGAATAATCGTGGGATTATCAGAAAGTGGTGAAGAACCTTTCTAGGAACCACAACTGATTTCAACTCTTGTCTATACCTCGACTCATGACATTTTGGACATCCACTCTCATTTGCAATATTTTTGTGAAATAATACACAACCATTCACACATGTGTGGATGTTTTCATACCCCAAGTCAAGCTTACTGATTTTCTTTTTACATTGATTTTGTTTTTTTGGCAATGTGGATTCAATTGGTAACAATGAACTTAATAATTCCAATAACTGATCTACACTCTCATTTGTCCAACCATGCACCACTTGCAAGTTAAGAATTTGAAGTATTGTTGTCAAATGACTTAACTTGCAATTAGCATACACAAGCTTTAAAGCATCATCCATTGACTTTTCCCAATCATCGTTTAGACCCTCATTCAACATTCTATCAACTTCAAACCCTTCATCAAACATTTCTACCTCTTCATCTATGTTTGGTGCCACTTCATCTATGTTTGTTGCCTCTTCATCTCTCACAGTCTACCATTCTATCATATCTTCATAATAATTGTAAGCCCAAGGGCTTATACCACTATGCCCATATCTTATCATATGTCAATAAATCATATTTCTTTTTTTCACCTTTACACCAAGACAATTTTTACATGGACATGGATATTTGTCAATGTCGCTCTCATCAGCAACTCTCTCATCATATGCATGGTATTGATCGATAGTCAACCTTTGATGATCATCCGTCTATAATATTGTGCATTCACATATTAATTTAGTTTCTGATTTAAAGAAAAAACATAAATCTGAAAATAGAGATGCCAAAACATTGTTTAAAGTAGTCACTTTTAGTACAGACCATAGCAGAAATAAGATGTAATGAGTCATTGTTCTGAGATCTATATTACATTCATTTGAAGTTTACCTACTAAGAATGGAATATTCATGTGTTTCCTATCAAATTACTTTTGGCAATGAGGGTTTCAAATTACCTCTTAATTCGCTACAAAGGGCCTTGCTGACTTCAAATTCGTTGCAGCAAACTCCAAATTCCTTGCCCACCTTTTCAAAAGTCTCCAGGTCCTATCCAAACAAGCTTTATCGCCAATGCAAGTACTTCAATACCTATCCATGAGAATAACAAACATCAACAACAATCCAATTTCATTCCCATGCCAACAATTATACATTTTACAAGTTGTTTGACTTATAAATATAGACAAATTATGTAAACCACTAGATAAATAGAATTTAAAGGTTTGTCATCTCCGACTTATAATTTGTTTTTGAGTTCAGCTAATACAATTGTTTTTTTCGTTTGTTTTCATGGTTTTTACTCATGTAACTTGTGCTTTCATATCCCTTTGAGCCGCTTTCTATATTTCTTTCTTCTGCATTGGATGTGTTATGAAAGTAAAACTTGAAAGTGCCCCTGCTAATAAGATTTGAGTCTTTAGTTTTTTACTTGTTTTTGTGATATTTTACTTTTGAGTCTTAATATATAAGTCCAAATGTTTATCTAGATTGATGTGGATCTTGCAAATTCTAGATACTTAAAGCATAAACATGATTGAGCCTTGAAAGTGGATTGATCCACATATAACATTATGGCGAGTGCTAGAATGTAATGTTCATTATGGGTCATGAATGAGTGGAGGTGATACAAAATATTTAGATATACTAGTAACAGTCATATGGTGTTAATCAGTTAATGTTAATGTGACATAAGGATTTATTATATATAAGTGAGTTGAAGGCCAAGAGTATTTTGTCTGATTGTCAAAGAGGAAAAACTTAACATAGCCATACACTCATAATTGATTTTGGATCACGAGTGTTTATGTTCAAAATCATCTCTTAGAAGTACATGATATATATCTTCTACAAGTATTTCAGCACGCTGCAATTATTTCTTGACAAG
>VDFB02000017.1:91420802-91662020 GCA_007258455.2 Sequoia sempervirens | reverse complement strand
TCAACAAGAGGTTGATTCTCAACCTAAGGTAACACTTTGGCAACCCCTCTCTTCTGCCACTTCTTCTTCACAACAAGTGATTACTCCTCTTGCTACCGCAACATGGTTAAAGCTCAACTTGGAGAGGAAACAAATAGTATAGCCTCAACCCCTAAACTGGGATGATATGATGAAGGAAATTGAGAAGGAGAGGCCCAAGAAAAATGCTCGAGTCCTTCATTCCACCAAATTGACAGATGCTAGAGAAATTGTAGTTGAATGTGTCATTCTCATGGTTGACAAGAACAAACCAGAAATGCAATTGAGTGATTATCAACTAGGCACTGTGAACTTGGGGATGCCTACAAGGAATGAACAAATGGATCTCATTGATATTGTAGCATCTTCTACTAAGTCAAAAATGATAAAAGATAAGCAGAGGAAGGATGAGCTAAAATCTCAATTAGACCAATTGCATAAGTTCTTGAAGGACCTATCCTCTCTTGTATCTTTACAATTTGTTGCTCCTGCAACACCAATTTTGTTAAGTAAGAAAGAAGTTGATGACCTTGTTGAAATGAGAAGCAAAGTAGGGATGTTGGATAGATGGATTGATTGGTTGAATCAAGGGGTGGAGGAACTGCTTGTTGAAAGTCACAAGGCTCATGAAGGTGCATGGGAATCAGTCAATGACACGACTACATATGCCAAGACCCTTTGGAAATAAGAGGAAGAATACAGAGAACATGTGAGGAAATTGAAAGAAATTAATAAGCTACCTCAACAAACACTTCTAGAACAATCCATCTTTGAAGAAGGTAATGAGGATTTTGTTGATAAAACTATTAACATTATCAAATTTCGGTCTTCTTTCATTTTTGCACATAGGAATGAAGTGCAACAGGCTAGTAAGGATTTGGTAGATCAAATTGTGGAGTTAGAGGCAATTGTAGCCATGATTGTGAATGAGAATGTCCCTGTAAAGGATGGTTTCCCCATTGATGAGCTATGGAATAAATGGAATAATAGATTCCAAGAGGCAATACAGAAGGGAGATGATGATGATGATTTGTTAATTGATAGGTTCATGGATATAAAAGAGGTAGTAAAGATTGCTCAAAAGGAGCTTGCTAAGTTGGAAGATATGCAAAAGTTCACCTCTACAGAGTTGAAAATAATAAAATTTGAAGACAATTGGGGAGATGGGCTGAATGTAGATATACTTAAACAGGTATTGGATAATTATGATGAATATCTACTTGAGCAGAAGATAGAGATGTGAAGTGGATACACAATTTTCTTTTTTTATTTTTTGAATGAAGCATCAAGTGGCATGACCAGTTGGGTAGCTTTCTCTCCTACTTTTCAGGGACATGACACAAGCTTAACTAAGGATCCTCAGCAGTTCAACCTTCTCCCTTTGCAGGCAGATTTTTGATGAAGAATATCATTGGTTAACTGAAGATCATAGTAGGCAGTTGCCTCATTCAGCTCTAGTTTCTCCTTGATTTGTGGAAATTCATTTTTGATGAGAGGAATTAGTGCTAAATTTCCTATATGTAGAAATTCTCTCCATATTGTAAAGGTTGGCTAATTAAAGTGAAAATTAGTTGCCTAAAAGAGAGATCTCTAAGGATAATTTTACAGTGTTTTAGAAGTTTTACAATTTATGCAAAGATACTTAAGCATTTTTATAAGTTTTAATATAGTTTATGTTATTTCTAGAATGATTTTTAATGGTAATGTTGATGAGCAATAGTCATTCGTATGCCAGTGAGTTTGTTGGGCATAAATGTCTCTTATTTGATGAAACTCAATAGAATATTTTGAATCTGAGAATATTTTCATTGAGTTATCTATGAATGAGATCTCTCTATGTTTATTGATCTATGAATTTTAGTAATGAGTTGGTGATGTGTTCTTGTTTGAAAATGAAGTTTTAAAAAAAAAGTGATGATGAATGATTGTACATCTTGAATTTTCACTATGAAAGAATGCAATGGTATGGATTATTCTATGGATTGTATCATTTTATGGTTTTAGTTGTTTGAAAGAAATGCTCATTATGAAGTTTATATGCATAAATTAAAAGAAATCTATGTTTATATTTTGTTGTCTTGAACTCTGTTCTATCTTTTGATGTTTATTTACACCCCCCAAATGTTAGATTAATTTGTATTACATAGTTTGTAACCCTTTACCAACAGACCCCTTGAACATTACAGTTGCATAGGCCACTAAACAACAATAGCACAGTTGAGAACCAACTACAGAGACCTTGGAAGATAGGTAGTTTTAGATTATTTATCTTTTCAGGAGAAATAGAGTAGAAATATTTTGTTTTAACGTTGTTGTGTTACATTGACCATCAACACCACTGCAATTTTTTTGATTTTCATGCATTTATAGGTAGGAAAAAATTAGTAGGAAATTGTGTCAGACGTCGTGCGATGTAATTGCATGTGCGGACGATGCAGGTGACTATAGTTTGCCACAATCACCTCATTGTGATGTAATTGTTAGGTTATAGGGCACCTCATTGTGACGTAATTGTTAGGTTATAGGGGTGGGGTGATTGCAGTGTGACACATCTGAAAGGGTGCACCACATTTGATTTATGAGTCACAAATGTGACTAGGAATGACGCAATCGACATAAACCGTCGCAAGCGCAAGGGGAAATGACACATGTGTTAAGAAACAATGCAACTAATAAAGGGGTTGACCGCAAGTGACCCCAATGATGCATTAGCTGAGGCGTGCGATGAAATTGCAGTAGCGCGAAACATGTGCAAGAATAGTGACGTGAATGAATTTTGTGATGCAATTGACAAGCATAATGACACAATTGACTGATGAATTTTTTTCCCCTAGTTTAGGATAAAATGACTTGTGCAATTTAGGTCCAATAGGTCAAATGAAGACTTTAAATTGACATGATGGATTTTGTGGTGATCTTAGGTTGTACTTCCCCTATCTATATGTAGGAGTCACGACATACGACATTTCGGCTTCGGGATCAGCTGCTGAATGGCAAGAGGTGGGAACTATTAGACCTTGGGTTGTTCTATGTGACATATATTCACATTGTCAGGGAAAATAGAGGTATGTTGATAGCACTTGCGTAGTGATGGCACTCCGAGACTTACACTTTCCATCTACTGACCGGGGAGGCCACCATGACTCTAGAGGACGTTTATAGGATATTGTGTGAGGCAAGGTGGATATTTATTTACCTATAAATGAGATAATATAAAATAATTAAACCCGCCTAAAATTTGTTCTTTCTTATTATGACAACAAATTGTATGACATTCTTACATGTCACTGTAGCACATGAAATGTTGGTTAGTTAGTGGATGTGTTCATTTATCTTGGACACTATATAATATATTCATGGAAATGTTTTGTTTTCTTGTGTTCCAGTGTTGGTGGAAGGATAAAGTCATTATAGTGTTTTTTTGTATTGGCCTAGGTATATTATACTTATCTTCGTTCCTTTTATAATGACTCTTTTAAGAAGTGGTAGTGTTAAATAATTGAACTTATTATGTGATTCATATTTAAGATGAGGATTATGATTTCTTATAGTTGTAATTGGTTAGGTGTGGATTAAATTTGTTCTATGAATAATTTATCAATTAGTTTTAGAGTTAGTCTTGTTGAAATAAAATTAGCCTTTCATAATATTATTTATTTGGAATCGGTTACTCGTTTACCTATGAGCAATTTGTAACTAATTCTTTTCCCTTGCTTTTGTCCCTTATCAGGTATTGAGACAGAGATTTTGGAGGAAACGGTGGGTTTGTTAGATTCCAGTTGGTTATGGATGGTTTCTCCTTCTACTATAATGCCTTTTCTTTCTAGTCTTGAGTGATATAACTTGAAGGTGATATATAAGGGGGGATCGTAGTAATTAGTAAAAAGCTTTTGAAATGTAGTGTGCAACTGTTTATAACAGACTCTATAAATTGTTACCTCTTTAAATCGGTAGAGTATAGTATCATTAAGGATCATCTCCAAGCTATTACTCTTGTTCCAATATATTTTTTTTTTCCATTCTTGCCTTATTGAAATTCTGCGTTAATGTTCTTGTCTTACATAGTCATTATTCTTGGTTTTGCTTTATTCCATTGCATGACTCGAAGGTATCAGTGAAGGCTAAAGTTTAGCAGTGTTGCATTTTTAGGGTAAATTTGTCCACTCAAGACATTTTTTGGCGCATGGCTATCTAAAAGAATTCATGGTCAACATGGCTCTTGAATTCATGTGAACACATCTCTTCATTGGAAGGATATCATTTTGTCAGAGCGTCAGCTACTTGTTGCATTCAACAATTTCAAATTTCCATTCTATATTTCTCTCAGATTATAACTTTTTGCCCCCTTTTTTTCTTCTGATCATTATGGGGATTCAATTGTTATAATTCCATTAGATTGTTACTCAAAGATTTGTATTTTCTTTATTGGATTTAGAAATTTGTCATAGGTTTAGTTTTGGAGGAATTTTTCTTACAAGAACTTCAGGAAACGAATCAATAAAGTTCGAGTGGTATCGTCTAGTCATTTGCAACATTTACACCCCATTGATTTTGGGAATATTCATATTTTTTTAATAAATGTCTAGATTTTTAATCTTAGTTTTCTTAAATCTTCAATATGTCCATTTCACTTGTTTTGTTTACCTTTCATTAATGTTATAATTGTCACCACATTATATTTTAGATACTAAACTTGATCTGTGTTATCTTTCGGTGCCCTGATTTTTGTGCTATCTTTCGGTGCCCTGACTTTTGTGATATTCTGAGAGGTTCTAGCTATTACCTAAAAGCCTCACTTTTGTAGTTTATGAATTTATTTCTTACATATTATTTGGTTTTTGACTTCAATAACCTAAAGGAAAGTTAGTTTTCTTTGTACTAAGTTATTAACATATAAAAGGTTTGAGACATATATATAATTTTCTCTTTAAGTATTTGTATCATATTGCATACCTTTATCTCTAAGATATTACATCCATATATGTCAAAATGAAAATTTGAATCATAACAATTATCGAGTAGGTCATTGTGTCTACTTTAAGAGAAGGGAAAACATAAGTAATAGGTTTTGGTTACTCAGAAGATGAATTGTTGATATTATGGATTTGAAATTATAGGATGTGCATTTTAATGAAATATTCCTAGATTGAATCATTAATATGTATATATTTAATTTTTTTTTAAAATATAAACATATACTTATATGTATTCACAAGAGTGTAATATTTATTGCAATTATGTTAGATTTGGCTTAGCTTGAATAGGTAATAATAACAAATATTTTCTAGCAGTCATGTTGGAATGTGGTTGAACTCAAGTTCATCATTCTTTGGAAAAATTATTCTCTAGTTTCTTCTTCTCATTAATTTCAGAATTTAAAATATCTATTCATTCAAAATAATCCTTGTATAGTTATAGTGGCAACATTCCCTCTTTGAAAATTTTACACACAACATAAGTGTACTTCAAATTTAAAGTGAATTGTTGATCTTTTAGCACTTATCTTAATTAATTTTTAAGAAAATATAGCTAAATAGTAGTGTTTTATTATTTGGACTAAGAAGGGCATTACATATTGTGGCTGCCTATTTGTGAGGAGCAAGTGAGATATGATCTTGCTTGAGGGCTGGAGGCAATCTACGACTACTATAATTGTGAGGATGAGTTAGAGCTTAGTGTTCAAGGTTACAAGATCAGATGGGAGACCCTAGAAGAGAGATATGATAGATTTTATTGTGTTCTATGCACATTGATTGCATGTGTCCTGATTCCAAGCCGTAGGGGCCAAAAATTTCTAGTAGGCTAGGGAGAGGTATTAGTAGAGATGGTGTAGGAGGAGATAGTCTACACCTGGGGGCCATGTTTGTTGGGTATACTTTACTTTCAGCTACATGACATCATATACTGAGGGGGATAGAGCATGAGCTGTGGAGTGACACTAATTATGGTATGGGCGTGGGAGCACATAGTAGTGTTTCGACTAGTAGTGGGATGTCAATTGGGAGCTGAGACACCGTATGTATATCTGTATGGTGGTGTTGTCACATAGACACATGTAGGAGATATAAGATATTGGAGACACAATAGACATATTGGTGAGCTTCATTTGGAGGCCATACATGGAAGTTGAGAGCAATGGGTAGATGAGGATGAGCATTTTCCATGGTGTCGACAATCTAAATACTTGATTGGTCAGATAGTGTAGTCCCATCATATTATCAAGATGTACCTACTAGAGTGGGTCAAATGATAGTTTGGGGAGAGGCAAGGTGTACTGATGGGGACAACAGAGTTCACACAATCCTCACGAGAGGTGCACCCATGGGGATAGGTGATATCGATGACTACTATCAAGAAAGAGATTGATGCACTACAACTAGTGCAGTGGGGATGGAGAGGGGGTACAGTAGATCCTAGTACGATGCCAGAGTATGATGCATGGTGGTAGACCCATAAGCCATCTCCATATACTGATCTAGAGCAACCAAAACTTATAGAGCGTAGAGGTAGGGGCTCGTGATTCGATAGGGGTGAAAAGGGATATGAGCGTCGGAAAAGCAAAATCGGCGTCGAAATAAAAAGGTAAAATCAGAAAATGAAGAATCCATCGGGAAGAAAAACCAGGGGTCGTCGTCGTCGTCTATCCATCAATCGCAAAATAAATCCTCGAAGAATCACAAAGGTAATCAGAAAGGCTTTTCTCAAATCCAGACATCAGAATCCGGAAATCGAAGAAATCCGTCGGCTCTCAAGAAAAATAAAGCATTATCGAGATCCCGAAAAAAAGAGGATTATGGTAAGAGTAGATGTAGATGAGGGGTGGTAGGGGAGATGGTGGTGGAGGAGGGAGAGAAGCATATAGAGATGTCAGACCTAGAGGTAGGAAACCAAGAGGTGGAGATGATGGAGGTAGAGATGGAGGAGGAGCATGCAGAGGAGGAGGAGGAGCATGTAGAGGAGTCAGTTATGGGGGAGGTTGAGAGATTCCTCCAAGAGAGGATTGTGGTGGGAGTAGATGTAGAGGAGGGGTTGGAGGACGTAGGGGTCAGAGCTGATGATGAGACAATGGATCAATGGATAGCTACCCTACAAGCTCGGGTACAAGATTTGGAGGCGGAGGTGGGGACCTTTGAGAATAGAGTAAGATGAACTAAAGGTTGAGAGAGACACCCTATAGACAAAGAGGGACCTAGCTATAATTAGTCAATAATAATAGACTAGGGAATGTTGGATTTTGTGGATACATGCAGTGGGTCAGTGGTGGATGTAGCATGAGAGTTAGGCAGATCGAGCATGTGATTTCAGTACTATAGGGATCTATACGAGAGAACAATGCTGCTTGAGAGTAGAGAGCCAAGCTTTACAGAGGTTTAGAGCTGATCACAAGGTAGGTCACAGAGCAGATCCCATAGCAAGCACTCCCACAATAGGTCACAGAGTGGTGAGGCATCAGGCTTGAGACGGTCCACTCCATACGATAGAGGCATCAGGCTTGAGACGATCCACTCCATATGATAGAGCATCGACATCAGAGCACAGGTCTCCAAGCTCACCATGGTAAGAGGATAGACAAACATCAAGGTTAGGGGAGTAGGGCAGCTCAGGCTAGGACTCATTTTGACGTTATGTATTATGACACTATATTTTGATCATCAAGCCTATGAGCTCCATTTTATTATATGATACATCTTGACATTGTATTATGACACATTTTGAGTGATATATGATATGATTTTTGGTGTCGGTTTATTATATGCAATTTTATGTGATTATGCTATATGGTTATGATGATGTTATGGTTTTCTATGTGTTTATGTTGTTTATTTATGCATTCTATATGATCATGCGATGAATTGATAAGATGGATCATTATGCATTTATAATGTTATTTATGCATCTTATATGATTATGTAATGATATTATATATTAATGTAGTACCGATGACCTAACTTTATGATATGACATGATATGATGTGATGAATGCAATTAATGTTATGTAATATAATGACTATGGACTATGGATGTAATGATCAAAAACACAAAATATGATGTATGATATGATTATGATTATGCAATGTTTATAGGAATGCTGATGCAATGTATATGAAATGTGATAAATGGAATTGGACTATGATATGCTTAATATGTTATAATGATATGAAATGATAATGCTATGTGGATGCACTCTATGTTTTTTGTATTTTCTCATGCAAATATATGTGGCTGATTATGATGAAGTCTAGGATGATAATGCTTTCCATAATGCTTCTTAACATGATCATGTATGCAGATTATTTTTGTGTGTCATAGGATGCTATCAAGATGTAGAGAGAAGAAATGTTAGCATGGAAGAGATGGATGTTAGCATGGAGAATGGAAAAGGAGTGAAGTGAAATTGGAAATGAAAAAGGACGAAAATTCACACTTTTATATGTATCATCATCAGGTATCAAAACTATAATAAATGGAGCACAAACACAATGGTAAGACATAGACCAAGGTGTGGAAGGTTACCATTTGTGAGAGATAAGCAGTCAAAATGCAATGCCAAAATACAAGGAGTTCCTCGACTCATACTAAGGACCCAATCAAGTCCCAGTCTTTTTGCCAAGACAAACCGCATATAACAAGCAAAAAAAATAATCATGATCCATCATTTCCCCTCTAAATCATTGATAGGACATCCTTGAGGTAGCTAGTAACATGACCAAAAAACATTCAAAAAGATAAGACAAACTCAGACCAACAAAGTGTTTTCCAAAGAGATAATGTTTAGTGATAGGATTGACAAGATTAATTGATATGATTGATTAGGTTTGGTTTTAGGAAAGACACATCCTAATTAAGAGATGACTGAGATGACTGTTTGATTGATTGTTTTACTGAAGTTGATTGATAGATTGAAAAGGTTGATTAATTGATTTGATTTATTGTGCCTGGTTTTGAGAAAGGTACATCTTGTTTAAGGCAAGATAAATTGACCAAAATGACAAGATTGATTGAGCAAGTGACGAACTTGAGTTGATTTGATAAAGATTTGATTGAAATGATTGATCGATGTGATGATGCCTGGTTTTAGGAAAGACATATCTTGTTTAAGGAAAATAAAACATATGATAAAATTGACTGATTGCCCATTTTGATGAGCACTTAGTTTCAAGAAAGACATATCCTATTTGAGGTGAATGACAAGGTTGGCAACAACCAAAGTCCAATCTCAGGAAGGACGCATCCTAATAGAGGATAATTGATAAGACCAAATGAGACATGTTCAATGACATAATGCCCCATTTTGATATAAGACCAATGACCTGATAGTGATGATGATTAGGAAATTGATCGATTGAAGATTAAAGAGTTGTTGGATATGTTTGTTTATTGATTTGTGATTTGATTTGAATAATGATTGCTCAAAGACAAGGGATACAATGAGGCTCAAAAAACCCTAAAGGATTGACCTAGGGCCTTAGGGACTCATCAATTGATGGCCTTTCCTACATTATACACATAGAGACCTCGTAGTTTGAATGACACAAACCAAAACTAACTTGACTTGAAAAAACCCTAAGGACAGACCAATGTCTTAGGGGCTCATCGAGTGATGGCCTTGCCTATGTAGCAATGCACATAAACAACATTGTTTGAACAAACTAACACAAATTGATTCTAACTCTATTTTTGGAAGTTTTGATGTTTAATGATTTTTTTGGATTTTGATGTTTTCTATTTTTTTTGGATTTTGGTGTTTCTGATTTTTTTGGATTTTGATGTTTTCTGATTTTTTTGGATTTTTTATGTTTTCTATTTTTTTTGGATTTTTATGTTTTAGAAGGCTAATACCATATGTTGGATCCCATGAAGACATAAGTCAAGGAATTGCCCCCAGTTAGGTATAGGACCAACTTATTATGCTTGAAGGGGTCAATGGATGTAAAGGATGGTCATGAAACTGAAGGACACTAAGTGTTAGTGGTTCTCAGGCCATGAGAAGGATGACAACTTTCTTATGGATGATATATGTGAATGGATGGATGAAAGGCAAAAAACCAGGTAGAGTGATAGTAGACGAAGGAGCATAGACTGACTATGCATGGCGCCTATTTTCCAAGTTTTCTCCATGGTACTTATCCAAAGGGCCACTAAAGTGGTTTTCACTTTTGGAAAAATTATTTCTCTTTACTATTTTTTTTATTTTTAAATTTATTTTTAAGTTTTTTGTTGTCACCAAGATGCTTGTTTGCCAGGTTTTCATCAGGGTGACAATTTTTTTGTATTTTTTGTATAATTTACATTTTTGATGGGATCCTCTAATAATTAGGTGTAGTATCAGTGAAGGTACATGCTATTGATGGGTTCAACCAACAATTCACCTTTAGTAGTGGAGAGCTCATGATAAGCACCAGATCCATATGTTGGTGTGATAATATAAGGGCCCAACCAATTAGGTTCATTTTTTTTGAGATTTTCTTGATCTATCTGATTCTTCATATTCTCTTTCAAGACTAAGTAACCAATGTCAAAGCTTCTAGGTCAAACCTTCTTATTGTAGCTATGTTGAAGGTGGTTCGGATTTTCCTGCAAATGTGTTAAGGAATTCTATCTCTTTTCATCCAATAAATTAGTTCATGTAGACAAGATACATGGTATTCTTCTTGATTGATCAATCCTTGCATAGAGACCCTCAGGGATGGTAACTCAACCTCAATATGAAGTATGGCCTTAGATCTAAAGATGAGGGAATATGGAATGGCTTCGGTAGGAGTGTGAACACTGGTACGGTAGGCCCATAAGGCAGGATTGAGTTGGAGATGCCAGTCATGACTAGCCTCATCGAAGGTCTTTTTAAATTTTTTAAGGATAGTCTTATTAGATGCCTCAACTTGACCATTGCCTTGGGGGTAATATGGTGTGGCGAAATGGTGTTGGATATGAAACTTCTCACAAATTTTTTGAACATCCTAATTCTTGAAAGGGCGACCATTGTCTGTAATGATGGATTGAAGGATACCATAGCGATATATAATGTCGTTTAGAATAAATTTGGATATTTGCTTACTAGTAATATAGGTCATCGGGATGAATTCAATCCATTTGGTAAAGTATTCTATAGAGAAAAGGATAAACTTATGCCCATTTTTGGAAGTGGGATGGATCTTTCATACGAGGTTGAGTCCCCATTGAGAGAATGGCCAGGGTGATGTAAGCGACTACAATTCCTGAGTTGGTGCATGTATGAGATCTCCATGAATTTGACATTGATGACACTTCTTCACAAAGTGATAAGCATCATGTTCCATTGTAGACCAATAATATCCTGTCCTCATGAGCTTTTTAGCTAAGGTAGTACCAGCAGAGTGAGCTCTGCATATACCATGGTGAACCTCTTGTAAGACTGTTTGTGCTTCATTTGAGTTGAGACATCGAAAGGAGGGTGCTATCTAAGCCATGGTGGTAAAGGGTATCTCTGATGATGACATATTTAGAGGCTTGTCAGATAAATGTTTTGCATTGGTTGGGGGACAAGTTGGGAGGGATAATTTGGTCATGTAGATAGTCATAAATGTCCTTGTACCAAGGAGATTTGAGACCAACAAGTTCTCACACAAGTTTGGTTTTAGGGACATTGAATGTGAGGACCAATAACTGTTCCACCAAGAACTCATATTGCGATGCATTGTTAGGGATATCCAAGAGATATGGAATTATTGCCATCACGTCAACTACCTTATTCTAGGTCCTTTGTATTTGCTAAAAAGTAATAGCTTCAAAATATAGTCTAAAACTATCAACCATGTGCTTGTAGGGCATTAGCTTCTCATCCTTGGTATCATAATCCTCATTGACTTGTTTGATCACTAGCCAGGAATCACCATAAACTTGAAGATCCTTGATTTTCCATTTAATTGCCATTCAGAGTCCTATTAGTAATACTGCATACTCAACTATGTTATTGGTGCACGAAAATTCTATTCAAAATGACTTAGGAATGGAATCCCCTTGAGGTGTGATGAATAAAATTCCAGCTCCTGAACCATGATTGTGTAGGACCCATCAAAGTACAATCTCCATGTTGTTGGTGTTTCTATGACAAATATTGATTCATCTGGGAAGTCAAATATTAGAGGATGGTCTTCTTTCATTGGTGCATCTGCAAGTTGATCAGTTATCAATTGTCCTTTTATTTATTTTCAATCAACATATTCAATGTCATACTCACTTAAGATCATAACCCACTTAACTAATCATCTTGTTAGAGCCTCTTTACTAAGAAGGTACTTTAGAGGATCAATTTTGGCTATCAACTTTGTCTTGTGGTTTAGCATGTAATGTCTCAATTTCTAGGTTGTGAATATAGCTACTAGGAATGCTTGTTCAATAGGGCTATAGTTTAACTCATATCCAACCAAGGTACGACTGATGTAGTAGATTGCACATTCTTTTCCATCATTATCATTTTGTGTGAATATGCCCCCAATGTTGATGTGGTTGTTGTTACATACAATATCAAATTTCTACCATCAATTGGAGCCATAAGAATTGGTGGAGTCAATAGATAATGCTTAATTTGATCAAATGCTTTTGACATTGTTTTGTCCAAATGAAAGGAATTCCTTTTTGTAACAAATGATAAAATGGATGAATCTTATCTACTAGTTGGGTGATGAATCTACAGATTGATAGCAGTCTTCCTTGTAAATTCCTTAGCTGAATGATGTTAGTGGGCAGTGACATGTCCAAGATAGCTCATACTTTTGTAGGATCAACCTCTATTACTCTGTAGGAGACAATGTATCCTAAGATTTTTCCTAATTAGACCCTGAAAACACATTTCTTTGGATTTAACCTGAGTTTGTATTTTTCAAGTCATGTGAAAATCTTATCCAAGACTACTAGGTGACCACTTCTTTCTAGAGATTTTGAGAGAATATTATCAACATAATCATCCATAAGTACATGCATGTAATGATGAAAAATGGTAGTCATGGCTCTTTGATATGTAGCTCCAACATTCTTAAGTCCAAATGGAATAATGTTCTAATAGAAAGTTCCCCAAGCACATGTAAAGGCTATCTTTGGTTGATCTTCAAGAGAAATCCTTATCTAATTATAGCCCGAGAATCCGTCTATAAGTGATAACATTTCATATCTAGTAGTGAGGTCCACTATGATGTCAATATTTGGTAAGGGGAAATCATCTTTAGAACAAGCCTTGTTAAGATTCCTAAAACTGTGCATACCTTGATTTGACCATTCAATTTTGTGACAGGAACAAGATTAGATATCCAATCTATATAATCAATAGAGCGTATGAATCCAACATCCAAGAGCTTCTTTAGTTCAACCTTGACCAGGAGTGCAATCTGCGGGTGCATTTTCATTAGCTTTTGTTTGTATGGTTTTACATTTAGTATCAATGGAAAGTGATGTAAAACAAGCTCAGGGTTCAACCTAGGCATATCAACATATGACCATGCAAAATTAATTCGTCTCTCTAAAAAGAAGGCTATAAACTTAGTTTTTTCCTTAGTGGTCAAAGATGCTACAAGCTGTATGATTCTAGAGTTATCTAGTGTCCCAATTTTCACTTCTTCTATCTCTTCTATGGGAAATGGAAATATCTCTTGGTCTATAGGGAGATTGTCCAATCCTCCATCCTCAAGCACCTCAGAGAGGTTTTCACCTTTGGATATGTCCTTTATTTTTAATTTTTCATGATCATCAGGTGCCTTTCAATTTTCACCTAAAGACCTATTCTTTTTATTTTGATTTTTTTCATTTTCACTTTTGCAACTAGAGGAAAGGACAACCTCACCAAAGTATGCTACACTATTGAGTTCTATGAAAAAGTTGACCTTATGATCCCCGCTTGGTATTCCTTCATGAAGTCCCATGAACTTAGCAATTGCTTCATCATTCTCAAATGTGTCTAAACTCAGTGGTCCTTGTTGGTACCAATCTATTAACTGTGGGTAAATGAGGGATAGGCCATCATCGGTGTTATCAAGGTTCATGGTGTAGGTAGATAAGGTAAAGGCAAAGGTGGAGTCATCGGGTTACTTGAAGTGTTCGATCCAAGCTTCCCTTTTCAAGGGGACCTTTTGGTTGGGATTTGACAAGTTTTGCGGGGGACCAATTTTAAATATTTGATTGAATCTTTCCTCAAAGGTAGGCTCACCAGGTTTTCTAAATGTTTCCTCAAGGTCATAATCGCTGAATGATTTTTCAAAACCCCATTGCCATAGATTGGAATCATAATCAGTACAGTAGTCCCTAGATGTATCAATTTCATTTGAAGCATTAACATTCTCACTTGAAGGTGACTCAATACCCCAAATAGTCACTTTTATCGGTACAAACCCTAATACGCTATACTTTGGAAATTTAGGAGACATATCCAACATCCCATGTTTGTTTAGACCAAGGCTTTTGTGACCATCATATCCTTGTTGCTTCATTAGCAGGACCCTTTTGGATATTGTTCAACTGGAAACTACTTAGTTTCAATGTCCTCCTCTTCTTTATATAACCATGTATAAATGTGGTCATCCAAATATTCTTTGGCTAACTCCTCCCATTTAGTGAAGGTGGTAGGGGGATTTTGGATGATAACCTTAGGATGTATGAGATGCAGTCTACCATAAGACTTTGGGAATTTGGGTAACCTTCCAATGAAAAATAGGATCTTTATGTTGTATTCTTTGCATCCCTTATCTTCAATTTGAATTTTTGGTTTGGATGGTGTGGTGAATGGAGAGGATGATTTCACGAGGTCAAATGGATAAATATAGTGGGATGAGGTGGAAGATGAGGCCTCTCGATTTATGGGCACTTGGTGTTCAATGGTTCCTTTTAGGTTTGTCCAATACTGAAAAGGATTAGGATCGCCAGGAATAGTAATTTCAGTGCCATTATGTGGAAACTTGAGGCATTGGTGGTATGTGGATGGTATGGCCTTCATGGAGTGAATCCATGGGTGGAAAAGGAGGAGGTTGTAGAGTAAATCTAGATCCAAAACATGAAAATTTGTATTTTGTATAGCTCAACCAAATTTTATGGGAAGCAAAATTACTCCTTTAGACAAACATTCAACATCATCATAGGATTTGATAACAATTTTTTTGGTTTGATCTATGCAATTCTTAGAGTATCTAAATGATTGTACCAATTTCAAGGAGAAAATGTTCAGACCTGTTCCACTGTCTACCAGGATGCATCTGATCTTATGTTTATTTACATAGACTTCCAGGTGTAGGGGATCATTATGATCAGACTATTTTGTGGATTTTTTTTTTAGAGAAGGTGACATGATGTGGCATAGAAAAGTATCCAGCCATGGCCCAAAATTCATTGATATCTAGGTTGGTGGGTATGGACGATTCTTGCAAGGCTTTGTCAAGGATAGCTCTATGTTGAGGGGATATGCGAAGGAGTTCTATAATAGAAATCTGTGCAAGAGTCTTTGCTAGCTACTCTAGGAGATTGTACTAGCTTTTTGGTTGTGGATTGGAAGGAACCCCCTGTAGAGTTACCTTGGCTCTACGAGTGGTGACATAACACTCTAAAATTTTCTTATTTATGGTAATTTGGTGGAAACACGATCATCAAAGGCTCGTATATGATGGACAATAGTACTCTAATCATGCATGACATGGGTATAATTGACAATATTGTTATTCCCTAAACTAGAGGCTAATCCTTTATTGTGATCTTGCAAGGGAGTTTTAATATATGGTGTGATCAACATTTATTTTGCCTTGTGATTTTTCCACAAATGATTTCTTCTTTGATGAGGTCTTGAATGATATTTTTGAGTGTCTAGAATGAAGATGTATTATGTCCCTTTCCACAATGATATTCACAATATTCATTTTCCTTCCACCAGTTGGGTTTGATCAATGAGAGTTCACAGTTTTTGATGTTTGGCAACTAGATGACATTGGATTGTAAAAGTGTCTTTAGGACTGATTCAAATGGTTCACCCAATGGGGTATGCATTCTTTTAGCATGTGGAGGTCCTCTGAATTTTTGGTTGTTTTGGACTACATTCAATGTTTGATCTTGACCTTGTGTTTGGGAATTTGATATGTTTGATGTGTTTGATGTGGAAGGAACTTTGAGGTGAATTGTAGAACCTTTTTTTATCACTTTAGCATCAACGACTCCATCATTAGTGACATTCCTTTTTCGAGACCAAAATTTACCTTTGTCATTATTTGGCTTTGGGGTTTCCTTATGTACTTTAACTAGTCCCTTTGTGACAAGAGACTTCAATAATGAAACCTTTCTCCATGATTTCCTCAAAGGTTGTGTAACAATGGTTTGAAGACCACTCATCAATTCTGCATTGAGGTTTTTTAGAAACATGGGGACTAGTTGTTTATCCGAGATGTGGCAAGGACACTTGTTGGCCATACTTTTCCATCTTTGGTAAAATGAGGTAAGTGACTCCCCTTCTTGTTTAGTGGTGCATAATGTTGTGAGGGTTACATCACTTTCAATGTTAAAGGAAAAGTGATTAATGAACTTATCAGCCAAGTCACCCTGTGTCTTAATACCTAGCGGAAGGTGTGCAAACCAATCTAGGGCCAGCCCTATGAGACTTCATGGGAATAGTATCATAAAATAGGTAGGATCATATGTGATTTCCATACATGCCGTATTAAATTCTCATATGTGTTTCATTGGATCTCCTTTCCCTTTGTATTCAGGTAAACTTGGTGTTGTGAAGTGAGGGGGAAAGGGTGGCATGTATAAATTTCTATTGAATGGATAGGGGCACAATTCCTCCATGGAATATGTTTTCTTGTTGGTCCCCAATTTCATGTTCATCATCTATTGTTGTATGGCTTGTATTTGTTGCATTCAAAGTGTCTGCAAGAGATGGTGTTGTGTTGGTTTGATATTGCATTATGGAATTAGTGTTGAGATCATATGTTGGATTTGGATTTGGATTAGCATTTTTTGGCATGGGACCTTGGTTACCTTGTATAAATGATGTATTGTTGTTGGTTTGGTTTGGAGTGAAATTGGTATTTAGATTTGTCCCAAAATTCATATTGGTATTTGGTATGGTATTTTGAAATTGTGGTGTGGGCCCTTGATTTGTACTTTGGATTTGGAATGTTGGACCTTGATTTGTATTTTGAAGTGGTGGTGTAATTCCTTGATTGGTATTTGAAAATATAGGTCCTTGGTTAGTATTTTGGAATGAGGGGGTAGGTCCTTGATTAGTGTTTAAAAATGTAGGTCCTTGGTTGATGTTTGGAAATGTAGGTCCTTGGTTGGTGTTTTGAAATGTAGGTCCTTGGTTGGTGTTTTGGTTTGGCACTCTTCATGGGATAATACGAATTCTCGTAGATTTGTTTGGTTGATTTTGAATTGATGGAGGAGTATTTTGAAATTGAAATGTGGGACCTTGATTTGTGTTTTGAAGGGTAGGTGTGGGACCTTGAGATGTAGGACCTTGGTTCATGTTTTGCAATATAGGTGTGAGACCTTGAGATGTAGGACCTTGGTTTTTATTTTGAAAAATAGGATTTTTAAAGGTCTTACCCATGGAATTTGATGAGCTACCAAATGTAAAATTTTGTCCTTGTGTTGTTGCATGAGTCCTCTTGTTTCCAAATGTGGAGATATTAGGGATATGTGTGGTAGTGGTTTCCATGTGTGTTGTTGTCCCAAGTGGTAATGTAGTAGACATTTTTGGTGAAGATGGCATCCCTAATGCAAATGGGTTTTTAGTAGCTCCTTCCACAATTGTGGAGACATCAAATCCTTGAGGGATTTTGGCACCCTTTTTGGCTACTGCATAACAATATCTATTAGGATTAGCACCAATGAGCTCATCAACAATGCATAGAATCCTTGGATCTTGGTAAGCTCTTTAAATCTCTTTGGGAGTCAATTTCTTGTTGAATTCATCTAAGCCTAGATTGTCAAATGTGTCAATTGGGTCTCTTTGTGGTGTAGATTGATTTGAATTTGATCCAAAGTTAGTGTCATGATGTAGACTAGAAAAGGATTCATTTGAAGAATCCATGTCCTTTCTTTTAGTTCGTGACCTTGTTTCAACCATGTAAGACTTGCAAGTTTGGAAGTAAATGCAAGATGATATGAAACTAAACTATGTTTTTGTAATTTTTGGGGATATAAGGATGCAAGGTGACCATGCACAGATAATGATGATTCTAAGACCAAAGGGATGAAATTAAATGAAACTAATGGAGGTAAAATGGTACCAAAGGGAAACTAATCTATGGTCAAGGATGATGATATGTAGGCTAGGTAATGCTAAATCAATGGCCAAAGGTTATGATGCAACTAAGTCTAAGAGGAGGTTTAATCTATATTTTCTTCTATGATTTTTGGGATATAAGGATGCAAGATAATGAAATATAAGTCTAAGACTAAGGATTGTGAGGATGATAATGAAGTTATGATCAAAGGATATGGTATGAAGCTAAATGATACTAGCAAAATGACACTAAGGGTATGGACCTTAAGATTTAAGAAAAAGGATGATAACCAAGCTATTGTAGGTCCAAGATAACAAACCCAATTATCATTGACCTTTGTGATGACCAAGATTGGGAAAAAATGATGGATTTGACAAGGTGAGTCTAAACTAGGACAGAAGTTTGAGACTCAACTTTTGACCAAGATGACAATGACAAAGGTTGATAAAATAAAAGATGAAGGCCAATGAAAAGTTGGATAAGTAACCATGGATTGTCCAAAGGCTTGATAAACTTCCTACGTCTGGAAACTAAAAGGTATATGCAACCTAAGGTCTAAGAATAATTATGCAAGGAAAAGATGACCTAAAGGGCTATGCAAACCCAAATGAGGATGATGGAATGGAATGGTAAGACTCTGTAAGTGTAAGGTTTAGATAACAAGATATCTGTCAAGATGAATTAGAGCAGTTTTGGACAAGGATTTTGTGAAATTTTGGTAATCAAGCAATTGTGGCTCTATTTTTCTCATATGTGTCGTTTCAGTTGTGGGTTTGTGATGAGCAGTTGTGGTGAACAATAGCAGTTGTGGCTCTGTTTTAAGTAGTTGCTACGCAAAATATCAATTACAGTTTTCTAGTGAATAGTTGTGACATAGAATGTAGTTGTGGGCCTATTTTTATTAGTTGTGGTTAACAGAGAGTTTGTTTTGCAAATTGATGATTTTTTGATTGATTTTTGGCTAGTTATGGTGTGATTTTATGAAATGAACTTTGGAAAACATAGAAAATAGTCAATAAACACTTGTTTTATCTAATTTTGAGTGTTAAAAAATGTATAATGTGTATAAAGACACTTGTAGACAATGCACAACCTAGATTGGAAAAGATACTACATGCTGAGTCCCTACTTGGATTGCTCCAAACACTTAAACAAAGTGGATAGCTAGAGATCTTGGTGGTGTTGGCTCCCCCTTACATGGCATGGGCTCACCAAAATCTCTTACCCCCTAAGATCCGAAAACCTTGAGGGATTTCCTATCTCTACAGTGAATAGTGGAATGTAGGGTGGCTTCAGATCGCTCCTCCATCAGCAAGTAAAAGGGTTTTTGGCCTCTAAAACAATTGGTTCTTAATCTATGTTTCAAGGTAATACTGGTGCCTATACATGTGACAAGATTAACTCAATTAAGAGGCCTCCCAATCCCTTCCTAATAAAGGATTTTGATGTATCACGTGGATACTAGGGGTGGCACTTGTTGGTATAGGACATCCTCACTAGGTGATCGAAGAATTTCCCAATGATCATAAAAATTTATATAGCAGATCAAAAAAAAGTGCCGCTTGGGTCATTCCCTCTCACAAGACGGGAGGCATGCCCTCTAAAGGTAACAAAAGTAAGAAAGTACGTAGTTTTTGATCTCCCAGATCGCATAATGCGCAAGGAGAGAGAGCATACACAATGCCTTTTTCTCACACTCGCAAGGGGCTCATTTTAAAAAGAAAATCTCAAAATCAAAAGTGTGAGTGGTTGTACAAAATGATAAAGGATGCTTTTGATTCTCAAGATCACCAAGTGGCGTGAGAGAAGATCATACACATCCAAAAAGAAAAGTACAAAGAACAAGATAATGCAAGCACTAGTTAATCTTAACCCCGCTTATGATGTCAAACAAACACTTGTGTTCTTTTTAAACTGATGATGTGTGATGCAAGTTGATTTTAAACCTCATGAGTGAAAGTATGCATTTTTTTGTTCATTTTAGCCCTTCATGAATGTAATGCATATTCATTTTAACCCTTATGAAAGTAATGCAAATTTCTAGTTGTAGAAAAACAAAGAAAAATTTATTAACTTAAAGAAAAACAAGATGAGCTTGATTGTTTCTAAAGAAACAATTTTAACCTCCTCAAGATCAATACCACATGCTGAAAACATATGATTAGCAAACTAAAAACCATACCTTAAAGAAAACCTAAAAAGAAAAATGCAAATAAAACTCAAAACAATAAAATTTACCTAAACAAGCAGTTGCATCATTCAGGATCACAGTTGCGACTCTATAATGTGGCTTGGGAAATAACAGTTGTGGTTTTTTCATTCAAAAAATGTGGCTTAGACTAGATCAAATTCATCATATCAAATGCGGCTCAAGAGCTTGCAGTTGCATCATTATTTTCAAATTTAGAAATCTTGTCTTTAGTTGTGTTGCTGCACTTTACAATTGTGGCTCATGAACCAATTACATAGCAAAAACTAGAAACAAGAAATGGGTTTTTCTGCAATTTTTTTCCATTTCACGTTGAGTTCACCAATGTAAGATAGGAAATTCAAATATAAAAGATTAAAGTGACAACCACTGCACTAATCTAAGCTAAAAATCCAATCCAAACAAAGATGAACAATCAAATATGAGGAATGAAATGAAAGCAAAAAAACAATAAAATCCCCATGTTTGAAGTTGAATAACCTCCTTTGTCTCTCCTCAAACAACCATTACAAGTTTCCTTTAGATCGTTGTATGTATATTCAAGTACTTGCAAACAATAAGCATGAAAGTTGGAGATATGTGGTTGTTAAATCAAAAATAGAGGAGAAAAGCTTCTTTTATAGAAAGCCATTTGAATGGATAGATGGTATCAATCTTCTAGAAAGATTCTCAAATCAACAGTTGAGGATACATGCACCATAGAGTAGTGGGCTAGGGACGAATATGAAATGGATGGCAAGATCAAGAAGAGACGAGAGACAATCAATGGTTGAGATTCAAAAATGAGAGAGTAGAGGGAGATAATGGAGGAATTAAAAATTAAAATCATTTAATTCATGAGAGAAGAATCTTTGACCAAGTGGAGGAAATAAATAATTTATTTAAATTTAATTTATTTGTGGAGGAAAAAAAAAAGGACATTTAATTAAAATGATTTATGCAACCAATTTAATTAAATAAGAGGAAAAAAAGGAGAATTAAATAATTAATTTAGATTAATTATTTAATGGGGGAGAAATGATAAAAGATAATTAGATAATTTCAATAATTATTTAATTAAAAATCATTTAATTCATGAGAGAAGAATCTTTGACCAAGTGGAGGAAATAAATAATTTATTTAAATAATTTATTTGTGGAGAAAAAAAAAAGGACATTTAATTAAAATGATTTATGCTTGACCAATTTAATTAAATAAGAGGAAAAAAAGAAGGAGAATTAAATAATTAATTTAGATTAATTATTTAATGGGGGAGAAATGATAAAAGATAATTAGATAATTTCAATAATTATTTAATTATGGAACATAGAAAGGGTAATGAATAGATAAATTAATAATAATCATTTAACTATAGACAAATAATGTGGAATGAATAATAATTCATTTAATCATAGAGAGAAAAATAATTTATTTAATTGGTCATAGGAGAATAAAGATCAAGAAATGAATTAATTAAATAATTAAAATTATTTAATTAATAGAGAAATGTGATCAAATGAAAATAATTAAATAACTAAAATTATTTAATTACATAGGAAAGAAGACCAAGATGATGAAAAAATGACGCTCGCAGACCAAGACATTTTTTAGTGTCTATAGTATGTTTCTCTTTAAGGAGTATCTTCTAAATATTGAGAACAAATCAATCAATTGGGGAATAAAGGAAGGATAGATCAATCGGATTGCAAATAAAAATTTAATTAGTTTATGAGGATCCCAATCACGAGAAAATGGAAGGGGGTGGAATGATGAGGGAATTAGAATCCTCACTAAATAGACCACCCCATATGAATGGCATGTGCAACATGAGTTTAAGGAGGTTAAGACTCCCATTCAAACTCCCCCCTCTTCCATTATTCCCCATGATTGGGCATCCTCAAGGTGGAGTAACAATCAGATTAACGAATTTATGTTAGAATTATTAATGTTAAATCATGATATACTATTTGCTAGGTGATTGTTGTAATTGATTTCTAACTTTTCTACAGGGATTAAATCGAGTCGAGATACTCTCTAAATCTGATATTTGATTGGAAATTGATAATTTAGAGTAGAAATAATATAATCCCAATAAGGGACATTACAAGTGGTATTAGAGAATCTTTCCTACCATCATTTGTATACTTCATGTATTACGTGTATTCACATGTATGCTTCATGCTTCACGTACCTCATGCATTATGTGTGTATCCATGTGTATGCTTCATGCTTCTTGTATTACGTGTATGCTTCATACTTCTAATATATACTTTATGTATTGCATGTATTCAAGTGCATTCAAGTGTATACTTTGTGACTTATGTGTATTCAAGTACATTCAAGTGTATACCTTGTGACTTATGTGTACTCTAGTGTATTCAAGTGTAGACTTTGTGACTTATGTGTATTCAAGTGCATCCAAGTGTATACCTAGTGACTTATGTGTATTCCAGTGT
Organism: Sequoia sempervirens; assembly: GCA_007258455.2. Taxonomy (NCBI): domain Eukaryota; kingdom Viridiplantae; phylum Streptophyta; class Pinopsida; order Cupressales; family Cupressaceae; genus Sequoia; species Sequoia sempervirens. The sequence goes on along the minus strand of VDFB02000017.1, from coordinate 91,639,122 downwards.
ATTCAAGTGCATACCTTGTGACTTACGTGCATTCAAGTGTATACTTTGTGACTTATATGTATTCAAGCGTATTCAAGTGCATACCTTGTGACTTACTTTCATTCAAGTGTATACTTTGTAACTTATATGTATTCAAGTGTATACCTTGTGGCTTATGTGCATTCAAATGCATACTTGGTGACTTATATGAATTCAAGTGTATACCTTATGTCTTGTGTGTGGTACAGGAGCACCTAGGAAACACTAGGCATGTAGGAAGTCTAGAAGGAAGTTTTGGTTTGATGTGTTATTTTGAAAGGTCATGTTGACCATCTAGATTGAATTAGAGGTTTAAGAATATGTCTTATTCTGTAGTGATCAGTGGGTTAAGGAGTGGAAGGGATGGATGAGTTTAGAAACTCACCTTGCTTAGCTTTCTAAAGATTGGCAAAAGTTGGAAAACACATTGCATTTTACAACTCTTGCCATTAGGTCACTAATATGTCCGACCAAGGAAGATAACTAATTGAGGAACCTTATTTAAGGTGTGCCTCGACTTGAGAGCAGGGTTGGAAGTTTTGGTATTGTGGAAACATTTTGTGGATTGAAAGGAAAATAGCGTTTTGTGTGTTATTTTTTATTTTTGTTCCAAAGTAGAGCTTTAATGGATTGAATTTGCTGCTGTGTCTTGTGTAAGATGTAGTGTAGCAATCTCCCAAGCATTTTGTGTCATTTATTTTCTTTCTTTAGTCAATTTCATTCGTTGTTTGTAAATAGTTAGCTTGCACCCTATTGCTGGTTTGAACCAGACAGTTTGAAAAGAATGGAGTGCTAGACCACTTTCCCACCGTACAAATTGTACGGCCCTTTGGGAATAGTTACTAGACTCCATGTATGTACATATGGTAGGCTGTAGGGTTTTGGAAAAGACAGGAGTTGTTGGAAAGATCTTTCCCTAGGCGAGCCAGAATGGTGCCCGACTAGGAAAGCAAGAAGTGCAGAGTACATAATTTTGTAGGGGTGACAATTTTTTGAAAATTTACTTTTGGAGGTGGTACGCAAGTGTCTTACCTAGTTGTAACATGAAGAAGAAGGCTCCATCAATTCAATTGATGTGAGAACAAGTAGACAGTTTGAAAGTGGCCAGATAGCTGCTTAAAAACCCTAGGAAATGTCCATTTTCAAGTTCAAGCATTGTACGGATAGTTAAGGCTTAAGACCTCAAAAATACTTGAGAGGTGTTCATTTGATCCAAGAATCTCAAAGAAAGAGTGAGGTGTTCTTTAGAAATAATTGAGATTAAGCCTATTTTCTCGGAGAAAGAGGCCTAATTGGGGCTCTAGGGCTAGTAGCATTTTTCAACCCTAAATGAGGGTTTGGTGAAAGCGATGGAAGGGTGGAGTTTGGTGAACCTTCAGGAACCCTAGGAGGATGGTTTGAAGTTATTGAAGACTTCTCTAAACCCTTGCAAGATCTAATTGAGAGTTGAGGTAGTGTTAGTCTTTAGGGCAGATTAAAGGCTAAGGAAGAGTTAGAGTTATGGCACCAAGTTTAACTTGGTTGGTTGAATAGTGTTGATAGTAGGGTTGGCCAGGAGAACTAGGGGTACCTAAACAAGAGAAGGGACCTATAGGTTCAGATGGTGAAGCAAAACACCATGGAATTCTTCTAGCAAGACTTAGAGCATGAGACTATGAAGGTTTTAGCTAACCCCTCCCTATCAGATTGGTATCATAGCAAGCAAAATATTTGGGATAGAATAATATATGTCAGAGGTTGAGTCTAGTGATTCTACCATCATGGTGACAAATGCAGAGCTGGACAAGATGGTCGAAGGAAAGGAGGAAGATAATAGGCTATTGAGGGATATAATAGCCCAACTTGAGCAAGCATTGAGTAATGTGCAGTTGGAAGGAAGGAAACCAAATAAAGAAGAGGTTGCAGAGGAAGAAAAGATCCCTGAACCTGACCCTGTTTTGCAAGAAAATCCTTTCTTGAAGGCATTGAAGGCTTTGAGTGGAAAATCACTTGAAGGCATACCATTTTTTAGTGGGAAAATGGAAGTTGAACTAGTCATGGATTGGATAGAGGGAATGGAAAACTATTTTGAATGTGATGGAGTCACTGAAGCACATAAGGTAAAGGTGGCCAAATCAAGATTAAGAGGTTCTACCTTGACATGGTGGAAGTTCATTCAGACAGAGAGGGAAAAGGAAGGCAAGAAGCCTATCTCTACTTGGAAAGGTATGGTTGTAAAAGTGAGAGAAGCATACATGCCAGATGATTATGAGATTCAGTTACACAAGAAAAGATAGAGCTTGAGGCAGAGAGACCAGGATGTGAACACTTACACTAAGGAGTTCCAAATTTTTTGCATGAGATCTAATGTTGCAGAAGATGAAAGTCTCAAGGTGGCAAGGTATCTTAATGGCTTGAAGTGGAACATTCAAGAGGAGATGACTCTTCTAAGTCCAAAGACAGTACACCAATGCTATCAACTGGCTATAAAGATTGAAGAGAGGAGTAAGAGGAAACAAGAACAAGCTTCTAAGAGCAGAGGCAAAGGCAGAGATCAAAGAGGACATAGAGGTGGATACCAAGGTAGAGGGACTGAACAAAGAAACCAAGGAGAGCCTAAACTCATTGAGAATGGAAGTGAGACACCTTCTAGAGGAGGGTATAACAGAGGTAGAGGACCTCAAGGAGGTTCAAATAGAGGAAGAGGAGCAGGCAGGAGCAATTCTTACTTTGCTAATATGAAGTGTTACCATTGTGGACAAGTAGGACATTCGGCTTATAGGTTCCCGGAGAAAGCATCTTCATCAAATACTGAGAGAGTGGCATATGCACAAGAGGACTACATGAGTGTCAAATCATGAGAGTTGAGTCACATTGAATCAGAAGTGGGGGAGAATCTGATGTTTAGTAGAGTTTTGATTAGACAACCGGTCAAGGAAGAGCCAAGGCAAAGAAGAGCCTTATTTAGAGTGAGATGAAAAATACTTGGGAAAGTATGCAAGGTGATAGTGGACTCAGGGTCTACTGACAACATAATCTCAGAGGAGGCCGTGATGAAATTGAAGTTGGAAAAGGTACCCCACACTAATCCCTACAAGGTGATATGGTTGAACAAAGGACAGAGTGTTCTTGTCAATGAGAAAACAACAGTGGAGTTCTCCATTGGAGGGTACAAAGACAAATTGATTTGTGATGTATTACCCATGGATGCATGCCATCTTCTATTGGGTAGACCATGGCAGTATGACAGGGGTGCCATCTATGATGGAAAGACAAATACTATCTCATTCAAGAAGGATGGAAAAAAATTGAAGTTGTAGTCACTGTCAGATGAGGAAGAAGGACAGTCAACGACCCCTAGTGTCTTATTAAGCAGTGGAAAGGAGTTCCTTAACACTCTACATCAAGGAGGTGAAGGATATGTGGTTATGATGTAGACTAAGGAGAAAGATCAGACTGAGAAAAGAGTCATACCAGAAACAGTCCAGAAGTTACTTGTGAAGTATAAGGACATAGTCAGTGATGGTACACCTAGAACTTTACCTCCAAAGAGAGCCATTAGCCATCAGATTGACTTCATACCAGGGGCTTCATTGCCAAAAAAAGCAGCTTACAAGCTTACACCAGATCATAATCTAGAGGTAGCTAGACAAGTGCAGGAGTTGTCAGATCAAGGTTTGATTAGGAAGAGCATCAGCCCATGTGCAGTACCAGTGGTCTTAGCAACCAAGAAAGGTGGTAAGTGGAGGTTATGCACTGACTCAAGAGCAATAAGTAGAATCACAATCAGGTATAGGTTCCCTATTCCTAGAATTGAGGACTTGATGGATTGTCTTGGAGGAGCTCAGTACTTTACCAAGTTGGATCTCAAGAGCGGATACCATCAGATCAGAATCAAGGATGGAGATGAGTGGAAGACAACTTTTAAGACAAATGATGGGTTGTATGAGTGGAGAGTTATGCCATTTGGCCTCTCTAATGCCCCTAGCACATTCATGAGGCTCATGAATGAAGTGCTTAAGGATTTCACAGGGATATTTGTGGTGGTATATCTTGATGATATACTCATTTTTAGTAAGACAGCAGAAGAACACCTAAAGCATGTGGAGATGGTTCTTAGAAGATTACAAGAAGAGAAGTTAGATATCAACCTAGAGAAATGTGAGTTCTTCAAACAAGAGCTTGTGTATTTGGGGTTTGTAGTATCCCAAGGAACATTGAAAATGGATCCAAGCAAGGTGGAAGCTATCCTAAATTGGCCTACACCAACCACCAGGACAGAGGTAAGAAGTTTTCATGGATTAGCCCAATTTTATAGAAAATTCATAAGGAACTTTAGTGGCATATGTGCACCAGTCCTAGACACAATCAAAGGTGGTTTGAAAACCAAGTTTAAGTGGACTCAAGAGGCTGAGAAAGGTTTTGAGAAACTGAAACAAGAAGTGGCAACTCAACCTATACTTTTGTTACCTAGTTTTGACAAGTTGTTTACTGTGGAATGTGATGCTAGTGGAGTTGCAGTAGGAGGAGTGCTAAGCCAAGAAGGCAGGCCTGCAACTTTCTTTAGTGAAAAGCTCAATGAAGCTAAGACAAAGTATTCTACCTATGACTTAGAACTCTATGCAGTACAGTCACTTAGGAAGTGGAGGCATTATCTCCTACCTAAAGAGTTTGTAGTCTTTACTGATATCAGGCACTTAGCTATATCAATACTCAAGAGAAGTTGAGTAATAGGCATTTGAAGTGGATGGAGTATCTTCAAGATTTTACCTTCACCATCAAGCACAAGAAGGGATAGTTGAACAAGGTGGCAGATGCACTAAGTAGGAGATTGCTGACAGTGCAAGAGATACAGTTAAAGAGCATTGGGATAGAGAGTTTCAAGGATCTCTATGGAGAAGATGAAGACTTCTCGGAGGCCTACAAGGTATGTTCTGACTTTGAGAATCATTTTCATAGCCAATACTCAGAATATACATTGCAAAGTGGATTTTTATTCAAGGGAAATCAGTTATGTGTTCCAAAAGGTTCTATGAGAGAGAATCTTATACAAGAAAAGCATAATGGTAGTCTTAGTGGTCATTTTGGCATCAACAAGACAATGGAACTAGTGCAAAGGTTCTACTATTGGCCCAAGTTGCCAAGGGATGTTAGAAGGTATGTGGAGCAGTGTGTAGTTTGTATGAAAGCAAAAGGGGGAGCTAGTAATGCAGGTTTGTATCAACCTCTACCCATTCCCAATAGACCATGGGAGTGTGTTAGCATGGATTTTGTTGTAGGACTCCCCAAGACTAAGACAGGGTTTGATAGTGTCTATGTGGTGGTAGATAGATTCAGCAAGATGAGTCACTTTATCCCTTGCAAAACCACTCATGATGCTAGTTACATTGCTCATCTTTTCTTCAAGGAAATTGTAAGGATCCATGGATTGCCTTTGAGCATTGTATCAGACAGGGATGTGAAGTTTATGAGTCATTTTTGGAAGACTCTATGGAGCAGATTAGGTACCAACCTATCTTTTGGATCAACTTACCATCCTCAGACCGATGGGAAAACATAGGTGGTTAATAGGGTGTTAGGTAACCTTCTAAGATGCCTAACCAAGGAGTATGGACAGACATGGGACTTGGTCATATCACAGGCTGAGTATGCATACAATGACAGTGTGAATAGGACTATAGGGAAGAATCCTTTTGAAATAGTGTATGGGATGCACCTAAGAGGAATATGTGAGCTCAGAGATCTAGGAGCTATGGAGCATAGGAGTGGACATGTAGAGGATTTCTCTCAGACCATGAAGGAGATTTAGGAGCAGGTGAAGAAGACAGTCACCGAGGCTACACAAAAGTTGAAGGAGAAGGTGGATTTGTCTAGAAAGGATCTACAATTTGCAGTAGGAGGCTATGTTATGGTACACCTCAACAAATCTAGGTTGCAAAAGGGAATATCAACCAAATTTCAGATGAAAAGAGTGGGACCATGCAAGGTAATGGCCAAATATGGGAAGAATTCCTACAAGGTGGAATTACCTGCAGATTTAGGCATCTCTCTAGTGTTCAATGTAGCTGATCTAATCAGATATAAAGGAACAGTCAGTAACTCAGATTAGAAAAATAGGGAGATCTTCAAGGATTTAAGCAACATAGCCTTACCTACTCCAGATAAGCTACAAGCATAGAGGATCTTGCAGTCAAGAGTGAAGAAATTTACAAGGCATAAGGTGTACATGGAGCATCTTATCAAATGGAAGAACAAACATGAATCTGAGGCTACTTGGGTAGAGGAAGCTTAGTTTAAGAGGTAGGGCATTGATGTGTCACTGATATCTCCTCACATTCCTTAGTATTTGTGCAGAGAGGGGGAGAATGGTGCAGGAGCACCTAGGAAACACTAGGCATGTAGGAAGTCTAGAAGGAAGTTTTGGTTTGATGTGTTATTTTGAAAGGTCATGTTGACCATATAGATTGAATTAGAGGTTTAAGAATATGTCTTACTTTGTAGTGATTAGTGGGTTAAGGAGTGGAAGGGATGGATGAGTTTAGAAACTCACCTTGCTTAGCTTTCTAAAGATTGGCAAAAGTTGGAAAACACAGTGCATTTTACAACTCTTGCCATTAGGTCACTAATATGTCCGACCAAGGAAGATAATTGATTGAGGAACCTTATTTAAGGTGTGCCTCGACCTGAGAGCAGGGTTGGAAGTTTTGGTATTGTGGAAACATTTTGTGGATTGAAAGGAAAACAACGTTTTGTGTGTTATTTCTGATTTTTGTTCCAAAGTAGAGCTTTAATGAATTGAATTTGCTGCTATGTCTTTGTAAGATGTAGTGTAGCAATCTCCCAAGCATTGTGTGTCATTTATTTGCTTTCTTTAGTCAATTTCATTCGTTGTTTGTAAATAGTTAGCTTGCACCCTATTGCTGGTCTGAACCAGACAGTTTGAAAAGAATGGAGTGCTAGACCACTTTCCCACGTACAAATTGTATGGCCCTTTGGGAAAAATTACTAGACTCCATGTATGTACATATGGTAGGCTGTAGGGTTTGGGAAAAGATAGGAGCTGTTGGAAAGATCTTGCCCTAGGCGAGCCAGAATGGTGCCCGACTAGGAAAGCAAGAAGTGCAGAGCACATAATTTTGCAGGGGTGACAAGTTTTTGAAAATTTCCTTTTGGAGGTGGTAGGAAAGTGTCTTACCTAGTTGTAACATGAAGAAGAAGGCTCCATCAGTTCAATTGATGTGAGAACAAGTAGACAGTTTGAAAGCGGCCAGACAGTGGCTTAAAAACCCTAGGAAATGTCCATTTTCAAGTTCAAGCATTGTACAGATAGTTAAGGCTTAAGACCTCAAAAATCCTTGAGAGGTGTTCATTTGATCCAAGAATCTCAAAGAAAGAGTGAGGTGTTCTTTAGAAAGAATTGAGATTAAGCCTATTTTCTCGGAGAAAGAGGCCTAATTGGGGCTCTAGGGCTAGTAGCCTTTTTCAACCCTAAATGAGGGTTTGGTGAAAGCGATGGAAGGGTGGAGTTTGGTGAACCTTTAGGAACCCTAGGAGGATGGTTTGAAGTTATTGAAGACTTCTCTACACCCTTGCAAGATCTAATTGAGAGTTGAGGTAGTGTTAGTCTTTAGGGCAGATTAAAGGCTAAGGAAGAGTTAGAGTTATGGCACCAAGTTTAACTTGGTTGGTTGAATAGTGTTGATAGTGGGGTTGGCCAGGAGAACCAGGGGTACCTAAACAAGAGAAGGGACCTATAGGTTTAGATGGTGAAGCAAAACACCATGGAAGTCTTCTAACAAGACTTAGAGCATGAGACTGTGAAGGTTTCATCCAACCCCTCCCTATCAATGTGTATTCAAGATGTATACTTTGTGATGTATGTGTATTCATGACAATACTTTGTGACTTACGTGTATCCATGAGTGTGATTTGTGCCTTACATATGTATACTTTGTGACTTACATTGTGACTTACACATATTCATGCATATACTTTGTGACTGAACTATAGATTTTTGGGTAGGGCTTATAGGACTCTTGCACTCTTAGGATGTTTCACCTAAAAAGAGAGATAAACCCTACACAAAGGAATCTATGCTAGATTCACTCAAATTATGCAATTTATGATGTTATTTGAACTAAGTGGAATGAACTAAGTGCAATTATATGAACTAATTGACTGATTATGTATGCAAAACCTAAGAATTATGCAATGTTGGAAAACACAATGTGATATGCAAACATTGAACTATGAATGAACAAATGTAAAACAAAATAGAAAAAGGTTGAATCAGAGTGCACCTGGGCAAAGATTGGAGAATCTAGAATCTTTTGAATGTTTTCTGAAATCACAAAAAATCACTAGTGGGACTCATTCACCATTGATGGCGATCAGTCCTACTTCTGATGAAAACTGTAAGAAACTAGTTTTTGAGTGTCAGGATCCAGAATCTGACAAAACCTAGATTTATAGCCTTAAGGTGGGACTCATTCACCACTGATGGAAAATAAATCCTCTCCCAAAATTATGAGAAATCAGGGGACAATTCTATAGCACCAGATCTGAGGTTGTCTGCTTGTTGGGTTGCTGAAGTCAAATCTGCAGAAAATAGACAGAATGTCTTCTCCAAGCTTGAAATAGGATGTAGTTGACTTGAAACAATTTTTTGACTTCTTTTCCACTTTTCAACTCCTAAATTTTGTTAAATCTGCATACACAAGTTTGCACACACATGTAAAAGAGTAAAAATGGTTAAGGGTTAGGTTATATGGATTTTCCTTGGTCAAATCCCACTTTGGTAATCAAAACCCTTAATGAAGAAATGGAATGGAAGAGAATGATAAACAAATAACATGCAAATGCTATCAACTTACCAAACCCTTGTTGAAGAAAATATGAAGATATGTCAATGTCTACTCTTGAATGCTTGATTTATACTTGATTAAATGATGCAAAGTGCTCAAATGCTAATTAAATGCTTGAATGAGTTAGAAGATTGTAGGAGATGTAAAATGAGGAGAAAAGCACTTATTTATACACACTTGTGCCTTAGTAACCCATTGATACCTCATCACGGGCCGACATCAAGTGATTTTGAATAAAAACCCGAAAGATAATTTAAAATATTTTGAATTTGGAGCCAAGAGGGACTCATTCGCCACCCATGGCGAATGGGTCCCACCTTGGACTTGAATGTGGGTGTCAGGAATTAAGTCACATTTAATGCTATTTTTTGGGTTTAAATTAAAAAAAACACTTAATTAAACCTTATAAGGGCATAAAAGGGGTCAAATAAAACATAAGAAAGGTGTAAATAGTGAAATTATGCCTAGAAAAGTGTGAAATCTTGTTACAAGACTTTACAACACTTCAAAATAGGACTTGATAAATGATGAAAAGGTGATTTTTAGGTGAATTGTAATGAATAGAGTCTAGAAAAATGTAGAAATATTTTACAACACTTCACAACACCTTCATAAGACGCCATTATTTGAATTTTAAGGACTTAAATGTGCATGTTCAAGCCATATTGCAACAATAAATCAGAGAAAAATAGACCAAGCATCATGAAGAAAGGCCTAAAATACCATGAAAATGACAAGGGGCCATTTTTCTACAACACAGTGACCTGCATGTATTCATGAGACTATGTGTATACCTTTCATATATCTTGTGACTTCTGTATAGAATATTTTATCATTGATGTCAAGTTGCTTGAGCTACTTGGTTGCATGCTTGAGTTGGTTTCCTACTTGCTTGATCTGGTTGCTTGTGTGCTTGAACTACCTGCTTGTCTACTTGAGTTGGTTGCCTACTTGCTTGAGTTAGTTGCTTATGTGCTTGAGCTACATGCTTGTCTACTTGAGTTGGTTGACTGTATGGTTAAGCTACTTGCCTGTGTGGTTGAGGTTCCTCCATGTCTACTTCACCTACTTGTTTGCTTTCTTCAGTTTCTTGCTTGTATCCTTATCAATTTTGGATGGTTTGATTTATTTTAGCAAATAAGACTAAGACTTCAAACTTAGTGAACACCTACTTCATTTAATTTTACCTTCTTGTACTTGAATATTTTCATTCTTACGCTACTTTGATTTTATTATGTAATTAAAATAATGACAATGCATGTAATTATACTTAAATATGGGAGTGACATATAATTGACTAAAACACTCTAAGCTCGTCATTAAAACAAATTTTCTTCAAGTGTTGTTTGAATGTTACCAAAATTAATCTACCTAAGGGATTTATCATTCAAACATCTAGGTGCTTTAAATAAATACAAAAGTGATTTGGCACAAAGGAATGGGATCTTAATACTCACAAAATCCCCATAATCCATCATTGATAATGGGGATTTTGTATCATTTCCTAGGATCCTTATAGTTACAAAATGAGAGAAAACTTGTCTTAAGTTACAAATCTTGTCAATTTCCAAAAATATTAGTTTTGTTGTTGAGAGATATTGGGAAAGAAAAATGCATACGACAATATTGAGAACAGATCAATTGATTGAGGAATAAAGGAAGCACAGATCAACTAGATTGCAAATATGAATTTAATTAGTATATAAGGATCCCAATCATGAGGAAATGGAAGGGATGGAACGATGAGAGAATTAGAGTCCTCACTAAATGGGTCACCCCATATGAATGGCATGTACCACATGGGGTCACCTCATATGAATGGAATACGCCACATAAGGTCAAGGGGGCACCTTATATGAATGGCATGTGCCACATGAGGTGAAGGAGAATAAGACTCCCCTTAAATATCCACCCTCTTCTATGATTCCCCATGATTGAGCATCCTCAAGGTGGAGTGATAATCAAATTAACGAATTTACATTAGAATTATTAATGTTAAATCATGATATACTATTTGTTAGTTGATTGTTGTAATTGATTTCTAACTTTTCTACAAGGATTAAATTGAGCCAAGGTACTCTCTAAATCCACTATTTTCTTGGAAATTGACAATTTAGAGTAAAAATAATATAGTTCCAATTAGGGACATTACATATAAAAACCTAAAATTTAGTTTACTACTTGTAGAGTCACCCATGTTTTTCATTCTTTTATGATTGATAATAAAAAATGATTATATCTATAGAGATCCATTATATATATAGATAAATATATAGATAAATATTTACATATAGCTAAATGGAGTATACATGATATATATATATATATATATATATATATATATTCCAATTAGGGACATTACATATAAAAACCTAAAATTTAGTTTACTACTTGTAGAGTCACCCATGTTTTTCATTCTTTTATGATTGATAATAAAAAATGATTATATCTATAGAGATCCATTATATATATAGATAAATATATAGATAAATATTTACATATAGCTAAATGGAGTATACATGATATATATATATATATATTAAACTAGTTATACAACTATATGCCTTCTTTTATTTTGATTTAAAATTAGTTGATTAATTTATACATTCTCCTTTGCTAATTTCTATCCATGCAAGAGAATAAAACAGAGTAAAATTATTCAAGCAATATTGTTGAAATTTTTTATTTTGCAACATTTAAACACAAAATTATTGATAGATTTTTCTTTAAAATTTCAGTCATGCAACTCAAAATACTATTGGATAAAAAATCTCCCTTGGTATTTCATTTATTATAATACAACATGGAAACTATTATAAATTGGATCTAAATCAATACATAACACTTGTAAGAGGAAATATTGGTCTTTTTTAATGACTCCACCAAAGCAAAACTTACAAAAAATGTCTCATCTCAAAGTGGATTTTTACAATCCCATCTACGATGGGGTTTAAAAGGGATGAAATAGCAATCCCATAATTTTCAATAAATGGCATTCTTTTTTGTCCATTCTCAACAATGTAATCACCTGTTATTAGCAATGGCACTTCATGATTCTCTTCTTGACCATTGAAATGTGTTTTTTGTTGATGATATGGATGATCCATTTTAAGGTAAGCACAGTGTCCACAATAAATAAACTTACACAAACTTCTTGAGTTCCTCACAAAATCCTTAAAGTTGCAAGTAGGACATCCATGGTATCAATGAATAGAGGGACTAGACAATGTGCCATATGCAGGAAGATCATGAATCATAAACAATAAGGAAGCTCTTAAAGTGAATTTGATTGAATGACCATCCCTTAAAGATTGAATTGCTTCAATTCCTTTCCAAAACTCCATTAGCTCATCATATAATGGCTCTAGATAGGCATCTATTGTATCTAAAGTCACACTTTTCTTTCCTAGTATAATTAGTGATAACATTAAGAAAAATGGTTTAGTTGCTAACCATGGAGGCAAGTTATAATTTATTAGAAACATTGGCCAAATTGACCATTTAGTACTTTGATTTGAGAATGGATTCACCCCATCTAGAGCCAAACCCAACCTTATATTACAAGGATCTTGAGAAAAATTGGGCCATCTGTTATCAAATTCCATCCATGTCTTATAATCAAGCACATGTCGTTGTTTTCCATCAGTGCTCTTATTTTGGGCATGCCACTGCATAAGTTTAGCAATGTCTCTGCACCTATATATTCAGAATAATCGTGGGATTATTAGAAAGTGGTGAAGAACCTTTCTAGGAACCACAACTAATTTCAACTCTTGTCTATACCTCGACTCATGACATTTCGGACATCCACTCTCATTTGCAAGATTTTTGTGAAATAATACACAACCATTCACACGTGTGTGGATGTTTTCATACCCCAAGTCGAGCTTACTGATTTTCTTTTTACATTGATTTTGTTTTGTTGGCAATGTGGATTCAATTGGTAACAATGAACTTAATAATTCCAATAACTGATCTACACTCTCATTTGTCCAACCATGCACCACTTGCAAGTTAAGAATTTGAAGGATTGTTGTCAAATGACTTAACTTGCAATTAGCATACACAAGCTTTAAAGCATCATCCATTGACTTGGCCCAATCATCATTTAGACCCTCATTCAACATTCTATCAACTTCAAACCCTTCATCAAACATTTCTACCTCTTCATCTATGTTTGGTGCCACTTCATCTATGTTTGTTGCCTCTTCATCTCTCACAGTCTACCATTATATCATATCTTCATAATAATTGTAAGCCCAAGGGATTATACCACTATGCCCATATCTTATCATATGTCAATAAATCATATTTCTTTTTTTCACCTTTACACCAAGACAATTTTTACATGGACATGGATATTTGTCAATGTCGCTCTCATCAGCAACTCTCTCATCATATGCATGGTATTGATCGATAGTCAACCTTTGATGATCATCCGTCTATAATATTGTGCATTCACATATTAATTTAGTTTCTGATTTAAAGAAAAAACATAAATCTGAAAATAGAGATGCCAAAACATTGTTTAAAGTAGTCACTTTTAGTACAGACCATAGCAGAAAGAAGAAGATGTAATGAGTCATTGTTCTAAGATCTATATTACATTCATTTGAAGTTTACCTACTGAGAATGGAATATTCCTGTGTTTCCTATCAAATTACTTTTGGCAATGAGGGTTTCAAATTACCTCTTAATTCACTGCAAAGGGCCTTGCTGACTTCAAATTCCTTGCCCACCTTTTCAAAAGTTTCCAAGTCCTATCCAAACAAGCTTTATCGCCAATGCAAGTACTTCAATACCTATCCATGAGAATAACAAACATCAACAACAATCCAATTTCATTCCCATGCCAACAATTATACATTTTACAAGTTGTTTGACTTATAAATATGGACAATTATGTAAACCACTAGATAAATAGAATTTAAAGGTTTGTCATCTCCAACTTATAATCTGTTTTTGAGTTCAGCTAATACAGTTTTTTTTTCATTTTTTTTCATGGTTTTTACTCATGTAACTTGTGCTTTCATATCCCTTTGAGTCTCTTTCTATATTTCTTTCTTCTGCATTGGATGTGTTATGAAAGTAAAACTTGAAAGTGCCCCTGCTGATAAGATTTGAGTCTTTAGTTTTTTACTTTTTTTTGTGATATTTGACTTTTGAGTCTTAATATATAAGTCCAGATGTTTATCTAGATTGATGTGGATCTTGCAAATTACAGATACTTAAATCATAAACATGATTGAGCCTTGAAAGTGGATTGATCCACATATAACATTATGGCGAGTGCTAGAATGTAATGTTCATTATGGGTCATGAATGAGTGGAGGTGATACAAAATATTTAAATATACCAGTAACAGTCATATGGTGTTAATCAGTTAATGTTAATGTGACATAAGGATTTATTATATATAAGTGAGTTGAAGGCCAAGAGTATTTTGTCTGATTGTCAAAGAGGAAAAACTTAACATAGCCATACACTCATAATTGATTTTGGATCACAAGTGTTTATGTTCAAAATCATCTCTTAGAAGTACATGATATATATCTTCTACAAGTATTTCAGCACGCTGCAAGTATTTCTTGACAAGCTTATCTCTAGGTTCACCTAACTTAGAATTGCATGCCAGATGCTACTATGTTTTTTCCTTGGTGAGTTAGCTGTGTTCTTTTTTGTTCATTAGGAACATCTTTGTAATTAATGCGGGTTTGTATCTTTTTATGTGCATCTATTTCAGGCCTGCAGTCAAATGGATTCTAGAGAGGCTTTATTTGGTGGAGGCTCATTAGGTAATATTTTGGAGTAATTCTTTAATTGGAAAATATACCCTTATTTTCTATAATTTTATTCTATTTGGTAGAGTGGCTCTGGGGATAAGGATTTTAAATGTTTACACAACTCTATGAAGAAGTCATGCTTTCTTTATAGGAGTCTCCAAAATTTACTTCCAAATTACCATTAGAAATCTTGTAAAAACTATGGTTATAGGAGGGTGTGGGAGGTGTGCTCAGTGAATGCGATGTATATGTTGTCTAGAAAACAACTGAGTTGGTTCCTACAAAAGTAATTTGGACAATTAGACTAACTAGATAGGCATGCATTAGTAGTTTCAAGTGTAGAAAAACCTATTCAATCATGGGAATTGTTAGGAGATTCATTTGTCTCTCTAACAAAGATTTTTTTCAACCATTGCAGATTTGCAACTAGCTTGAACCAGTATCTTCATTATTGAAGAACTAGCATTTGTCTTGTCATAATTCTTTGACAAAACTATAGTAACATGGGGATATTGTAAAGAATATTATAAATTAAAGGATTAGCATTGATCTAGTCAAGCTAGGTAATGAACACCATATATATGTTGTATTTTTCTTCTTGGAGACAACAAGCTTTATTCAGTTATCCATTACTGATTCTTATTCTCTCTTATTTTTTTGTATGATCTATGCATGTTATTTTTCATTGTGATAGTTGTTAGAACTGAAAATTTTCACATTTTTCACTAGCCTCCACCCACCAATCCTCCACATTTCATAGAAATTCATCACATTTTAATTTTATGATCAACACAAATTGTTGAAATTTGTGTGACAAGATCCATTTTCTAGCCCACATTTCCAAATTGTCACACCCATAAATAAGTTTGAGACTCCATAATTTTTCCTTGTTCCTAAGTAAAAATTAACACTACCGGCCTAACAATGCATCATTAGCAGAACCCCCATCATAGCCTTGTTGATGGACCGATGAATACAATTCATAACCTAGTATCAATGTAACAACACCCTATTCGGCTAACTCCTAAGGCGTTCCCCCCGATAGACCGATAGAGTCAACAAAAGTAAGCACATCGTTGTAACACATGAACATCGATGGAACGAATGTCTACATTCCCTCGATGGCCCGATATGATCATAAATTATCAAGAATTATTATATATTGGTTGAATTAATGTGTATCAAGGTAATATATTTTGGCATCTCGCTGATAGACCGAAGGAAAATTGTTCATCGGTGGAGAGGGTGGCTATTGGTGGAATAAGGATTATAGTCTCGCCAATACAATGATGATGATTGATTGCTAACTATTGTGACATCTCAAGGAATCATCAAGATATTTAAAAATAAATTCTTCCCCCGATGATAAGACCAAAACAGGTGGTGTATTTATGAGCTAGAGTTGAAGTGAATTATATCACAAGTTGATCACATAATTGTTGCATAGTCTAGAATATTTTGTTGAGGATAGAAGAAGAAAGGAAAAGCTTGGAGTTCTCATGTAGCAGAAAGTAGTGGAGGTGAGACCCAAGTAAGTACACCAATCCTGGCTAAGAAGTTGTATTTTTTAAAAGATTAAGAATTTGAACAATGGAGGAAAATGTAGAAAAACCCAAAGATAAGAAACAAAAAATTGAGAAGAGACTCTTGAATCAAGACCTGATAGATCAATTCCCTGGGTCAGGGCCATGACCTAGGAGGGGTACTCATATGAATCCTTCGATGGATAGATTATTAAATAAACATAAATTCTTGGGGGATATTTGGACACCATGACATAGGTATGAGATTTTCATGTATCATTATAGGAAACAATTTAGGTTTTAGTTAGTCTACAACCCATGGAGGTTGAACTTGGGAAGACTTGTGGTGCCCAATGTGTTTGTAAATCTAGAATTAATTAAAGCTCTGGATAGTAGATATGACCCCAAGGCGAGAACTATCCAAGCACAAAATGGGGCTGACATGCTTGTTATTTTTGTGGATTTAATTTCTAATGTGTTTTAGTTGGAGTGTCCTATGAACTTTCCATTCATGATTAGAGATCTCTTGACATAGTATCACCATATGGATACCATCTACAAATGATGGAAACTACCCTTGGATAGGCCTAATAAGGAAGGAGGCCAACTCAAGAGGTTTTCAAGTAATGAAAACCCTCCTTTTAATGAGGACTTGTTTGAAGAATATTTTAGATACACTTATTATTCAGCTAGTCAAGTCTTGGGGGTAGAGATCCCACCCCTCATGTCTATTTCCCCAATGGTCCTAGTTGTAGACATACAAATAAATGATGCTAGGTCATTCAATTATGCTAGATACTTGGAAAATTCCTTAAACCAGGAGCTTGAAAAGATTAAAAACAATAGTGAATATATTCATTTCTAACATTATTCTCTATTCATGCATTTTCTCATGCACAAGGGACATGTTAGAAGGGTTTGGTGTCAAGAATTAAGAATAAAAGATATAGATGAAAATGGGAACCTCAAACCTATACAGATGTGGACTTCACTATGGGATAGTCGATTTGGTAGTTCTCATTATCTTTATTTTAAGGAGTTTTTCATGAAACCATTAATGGAGTTGTTGGGATATCCACCTGATTATAACTTATCCCTAGAAGTGCAAAAGTTTCTAAGACCAAAGCAAAATGACCGAAGGAATAAGGTGAATCATAACTGGGGAGACTGGTATGCTTTTCCTAACTACATAGTGATTAGGGTTTATGGGTTTGAAGGAACTCCATACTTGTTGCCATGAGTAGTTCATGATAGAATTTCCTACTTAGAAATTGTGAGGAAATTGGAAAAATATGATGCCAAAAACCTCAAAGGACACAACAAACAATCAATCATGCCCAACAACTTATGTTTTGGAGACTTTATAGCGGTTGCAAATGAGGCATATGAGGAAATTGATGCTAAATTAGCACAGTATAACCTCCCTCTAGGTAAAAAAAGGAAAAAAATTGATGCAAAAGGCTTTATTCACAAAGCAAGGTTATCATAGGGGTTATCAGGATATGAGCATGTATTCTCAATTGAATATGTAATCAAAAACCATGATGAAGCCTCTACCACTAAAATAATGACTGCATATAATAGGGTTATGCTTGTAGAGGAATGGAAAAGAAGAAATGTCCCATCTTATTCAAAGGCATTTGGTGAAATACAAAATCCTCTAGCAAAGATTGACTAACTCATTGCTCATATGGATGAAGTGGTAAATAATGTGCCTTCATTTTTCTTTGATTCCTCTCATGCAACCTATTCAGGAGTGTAGGATAAAGATATAGAGCCCTTAGATTATATCCCTTCACAGCCAACCTTTATGTGATTTTGTTTGTAGATACTGATATAAGTGAAGAAGAGGAGAGTGATGAGGAGGAAGAGAAAGTACAACAAATATGTGCTCCTATAATTGCACAGTATGAGCCTCCTCAGAAACACAATGTTGTAAGATTTGAAGCATCAAATGATGTTAGGGTCAAGGCTGGATATGAGTTCATTTCTGATGGATATTTGTTTACGAATATAAAGGCAAGAAAATGAGACAAAAGATGTACGATGTCACTCTTGAATGAGAAGTTATTTTGGAAGAATTGATAAAAATAATAGATAAAGAGATGGAGTCCATCACTCTTGAGAAAGGGAGAGAGTTACTCTAAGAAGTTGGAGTATTTCTTTTTCCTAGATGGGATATAAGCTTTGCAATTGTGCTTGATAGTTTCAAAAAGAGAGGAGATAAAACAATGAATTTAATAGAGAAAGCAAGTGACAAGATGCATTTAGGATCTGGATACAATCTAGATGAGGCCACCTTGCTTATTTGGTCACTGTACCCCCATGACAAAAGACTAGTTGTGATTGATAACCAAACCAAATGTTTGGACATCTCCTGGTTTAAAGAGTAGGGGATACCAACCCTATGGAGACAACAAATTTGAATGTCAATGTGGAAAAGTTCATCAAGGCACAAATTGATAAGCTTGTTAAAGAAAATGGTAGGTTGAAGAAGGAATTAACACATCAAAGAGAAAGGTCATCTTCCTCTTCCACACCAGAATTGTATTCCCCATGGCTTGAGAAAGATAAGAGTATTGGATGCAATGGCTGATAGAACTTATTGGAAGCAGTGCCACCTGAAATCTCAAGAAAAATGTAAAGAATTGGAGAAGGAAGTCAAAACCATCAAGTATAATACTGCATTCGAATGATCAAGGGAAGATTCAAGAAGATGGTGAAATGTGTAAATGAATATTAGAGGCAATTTAAATAGGCACACTCAACAATAGAGGAGAATGAACGATTATAGGGGAGAATAATTGAAGAGAGAGAAGATCTTCAAGAGGAGAAAATACTGAAGGGACAAATAATGCAGACACATAAAAAAATGGTAGAAACATACAATGGATATCATAATAGGCTCATGGAGGATCTCGACTGCTTCAATTCGACTATGACACTCTATGATGATATGGGAAATCCTCGAGAATATGATGATTGAAAGGAAGACTTTAATGCTCTTCTAACTGCTGCATTACAAGAGATCAATGATGAGGATATGATTTTACAAAATACTCACAAGCAGCTCGAGAAGATAATGTATAGGGAGTATGATATGAGATAAGTGATCTCCAATGCAGATACTTGTGCTGAACAAGAATACATCCATCACCTCTCTGCATTCAATTTTTTCCTCAACCAAACTATGGATACACCAGACACATTAGGGCAACCATCAAGATGAAAGGAGTCATCCGACAACATGTGCACCATATCATGGAGTAGAAGCTTTGAATAGATCTTAGGGGGTCACAGGCTTCTACTTGGAGATTAACAAATCAGTGTATTTAGTTGTTGAAATATTTTGTTTTCTTATGCTTAGTTATCAAACAACATGAATTTTTGTAATAGGTCTATCGCTTGTTGCCTCTCACATATATAAGAGAGACCAAGACCCAAATAGATCATCATCACATCATTTCCATTTTAGGGTAGGAATTAGTAAGAAGATAGATTGCACTATTTTTCCCATCCATCTCATATCAAAAACTACTGTTATAATGCATATTATTCAAAGATAAATACAATGGAGAAGGTTATGCATAATTGTTGATTTGCTTTTAAGTGTTCAACTGTTGTGTGGACTTATATGCTTATATGTCATTTGGATGTCTCTGAAGTGGTTGTTTATGTTATTCAAATGGAGTGTGTGGAAATACATTTAATTTGTCAATACACATTTGCTATAGTTGTGTGATGTTTTTGACCGGTTTCGGTGTGCAGAAGAATTAAAAATTCTTTTAAGAAATCAAATTTGATAGGTTCCTATTTGGATTAAAGTCCTTTTGAATAGACTGTCTTAATTGGTTTCCTTTCACAACTTCACAGTAGCATAAGGGGATATCACTAGGATTACTAAGAAGAGTCCAAATAATTGACATACTTGCATGTTTGCATAAGGTGCAAACATTCAAAGTGACCAACTATTAGAGTTAAGTTGAAGAGTGAATCTACCTATCTTATAGAACCCTATCTCCAAAATCATCATTCATCCCTCCACTCTATCCACCCAATAGAAGTAGGCACTAGTCATAATTATATATTACATACAAAATACAACTCACAAACTTGAACTCTCAATTACTCTCACTAGTATTTAGTCATTAAAACTCTGCATTTGTTTCATCTCACATGCCATAGTAAGTAGATTGCTCAATCTAGGAACCATATCTATTTTCAAATCTACCTTATTGTTAAGGTATACCCACCTAGGTCTGGAAGAGCCTGAAGAGTAGAAGGTAATCAGTCATGCTTACCTTGTTTGTGGAACAAAGGTGTATTAAGGGATTGGCAACCCCTTATGGTTTAAAACCTACACTTTTGAGACCTAACACTAGTGATGATAGCCCAAGATTTTTCATCAAAATATATGCACAACTTCCATGGTTTAACTACATCTCACTATCCTTGCCATGATGAGAAGGTAGAGGTAGATTTCAACAAGAGCCTCCATTTTTTGAATTGGCATCAAACAATACCTTCAACCTCAAGTTATGTCATTACATATAATGACATTTCCCCAATTGTCTGTATTGTTTAATCACACAATAAGGGGCTTGTAGATCCCAATGGTACCCGCCCAATCTACATATACCTTCAATGTTAATGAAAATCATAGGAAGAAGTGAAAGTGTTACGAAGGTAGGTTTATTTCATCTAGGTTTTTTTCATTGTCAAAATACGTCTACCTTAATTGATGCAAATTTGTTCATGAGATTTATGCATGATCACTATTGCTATCTATGCTCTACTAGTTTGATATGCCCATGATTTGTTGCATATAGTACTTGACTAATGAATCTCTATGAATAACCCAAGTATAGTGCTTTAATTTATTTCAAATAATTTATTTCAAACATAAAGTGGGTGGTAAGTGTTGCTTTATGTGATAACCACACATGACTTAGTTAAGAAATGGGAATCTCACTTATAAGATTTTCTCAATGAATTGGGATCCTGTATGCAAATACATGATGTATATATATATATTTTCTCCCTTTTTAGGTCCACTCTTGAAAGATTCTAAGTGGTTGAAGAGACCAGTTGGTGTCAGTTTTGGATTTGGGGGAAATTTTGCTTCATTTTGGCCCGGTACAGAGAAACAGAGTGTTGTTGGCTCTTCTGAGGTAGAGTACAATTTATTCTTTGGTACATGTCATTAACATGATATATGGTCTTATTTTTTTTCTATTTTCATAGGTATATATACACAATCTCGTTATCAAGGATAGTCTGGTGCTTCGTTCAATAGAGTTTGAAGCTACAACAACAGATGGTGAGAAATCATCATTGTGAGCTTTGTGCGATAAGAATTCTGAGGATTCTCAGTTACTTATTTTTGGATACTTTTTAATGGGATTAATAACAATTTACATTCATTTGTATTGTTTTACTTGCAAATTTTTGGTTTATGCATTGATTTAGTTTGGAAGAAGAGAGGGAGACATGGAATTTGCTAAGAGTCATGTTTGAAGATGAATGCAATGCTAGGACAAAGCTATTTGAGCACCTTGGATTTCAAGTGCAGTCAATAGAGAATCAAGACTTACAGGAAGCTCAATCTACCAACATTGATGATATTAGTAGTGAAATAATCAATAATGTCACTCTTGATGATACGACACAATTAGATCCATCAATTCGGTGAAAAGGTGGACAAGATTTTACATCCCACAATGAATTGGGATCTTGTATGCAAATACATGATGTCTATCTTTTCATTTTTCCCTTTTTTGGTGCACTCTTGAAAGCTCCTAAGTGGTTGAAGAGACCAGTTGGTGTCAGTTTTGGATTTGGAGGAAAGCTTGCTACATTTCAGCCTGGTACAACATCACATATTGTTGTTGGCTCTTCTGAGGTAGAGTATAATTTATTCTTTGGTACATGTCATTAAGTTGATATATGGTCTTATTTTTTTGCTATTTTCATAGGTATATATACATAATATTGTTACCAAGGACAGTCTGGTGCTTCATTCAACAGAGTTTGAAGCTGCAATAGCAGATGGTGAAAAATCATCATTGCGAGCTTTGTGCAATAAGAAGTCTCAGGATTCTCAGTTAGTTATTTGTGGATACTTTTTGAATGGGATTAATAACAATTTACATTCATTTGTATTGTTTCACTTGCAAATTTTTGGTTTCTGCATTGATTTAGTTTGGAAGAAGAGAGGGAGACATGGAATTTCCTAAGAGTCATGTTTGAAGATGAAGGCAATGCTAGGAAAAAGATACTTGAGTACCTTGGATTTCAAGTGTAGTTAATAGAGAATCAAGACTTGCAGGAAGCTCAATCTGCCAACATTGATGATATTAGTAGTGAAATAATCAACAATGTCACTCTTGATGATACAACACAATTAGATCCACCAGTTTAGTCAAAAGCTGGAAAAGATTTTACATCCCCCAGAGACAATGGTGAGGAGTTTTTTGATAATTTGCACAGTTCAAAAGAAGATTCCTCACTTCCTCTCACTGAAAATTATTTTTTTGTTGGGAAGGATCCCCTAGGCAATGGAGAAGAGGTGCAACATGAAGCTACTAAAGATTCAACTGAATACTCAGAATGCAATGAAGCCATTCAAAGTTCTTTAGTTGTTGGTGATTATAAGGGAGTAGTCATGCAATTCCTACCAGTAAACAAGATGGTAGATGCACTTCTCATTATTCATGTCAGGGGGATTTCTTTATAGGAGAAAAATCGTGATGAAGAAAAATGAATTGTTCCTATCTTAATGTTATGCTTCTATACTAATTACATGGAATTTGCAATGTCTTAAAGTCTTTTAATGTTTTATGTTTTACCCTCCTTGTATTCAACTATCTAGATTTTAGAAGGCTAACTGGCTTTGTTTATCTAAAATATATTTCTTTATGTGGAATATTTTATGACTTAACACTATTAGCGCAAGTGGTTTTTGCTATGGGCAATAATGATCTTATTGGCCTTGTGAACAATAAGCCTTTGAAATCTTGGAAAGAAACTCTCGCTTTACTTTGTATAGTGAGTGTTTTTCCCCACAAAAATCAGTTAAACAGAAAATTATGTAAATTGGATAATGCAATTTTGATTTGGAGCAAATTGTACTTGAGAATAAGTTTTTTTTATAACTCATTTCTAATTTCTGTGACTTGTAGTTTTAAGTTTTTGATATAATGAGAAAGTGTACAAATTTATGCATTGTATCATACAGTTGTGTACAGTATTTTCAAACATCTATCATAGTTGTATCATACACACAAGACTTGGACATAAAACAATCTTGCCAGGCTGATTTTTGACTTAAGACTTGGAGGACTCGACACAGACTTAGTAGGCTAACTTTTTGACTTGGATGTTGAAGGTAGGTTTTCAAATCAAATAAATCCTACCCCATAGAGTGATGTGTGTTTTCCATTATATTTTCATTGAATGCTCTTGGAAAAGAAATAAAATTAGCTATGATTGTTTTTTGTTCATTGTTGCCAATTGATTCTAAGTTTTCTTTAAGAGGCTTGGGGTTGTAAGATCAAAGGGGTTTCTTGTAGTCAATAGAGAAAGAAAGTCAATCCTTGAAGAGATTGTAACAAAGATGTGATAATCACAAAGCACAAGGTTCAAAGAAATGAGATCATAATGTAAAACAAAAGAGAAAAAATATGTTTTTATCATAACGAATGATTTTAAGGGTTGACTATGAAGAAAAATCAACATAAGATAACAGTGAATACAAACAATAACAATTCCAATGAGTTATCAATACAGTGAATAAAGAGGTCCAATTTTCAATGCATGATAATAGTAGTCCAAGGCATGCAAGGGATAGGAATTAAATACAATATATAGAGGGAAAATAGTTGCAAATGATCATTATTGTATCAAAGCATATGAGTATTAGAGGATCATAGCAAAATGAAAGAGATAATAGTAGTTGTTATGAATGCCATGTGACCTGATATCGTGCACAAAGAAGATGTAAAAGACCATGGAATAGAGTGAAAATGGGTCGAAGTCAATGAGATTCATTCAATATCAAAGAGCATTATCATTATATCAGTGAAAGGTAATAGCAATGAAGCAATGGAAAGAAAGAATAGTATATGCAACATTAGGATCACTGTCATAAAGGATGAAGATCAACATGAGATTTCAGGATTCAAGATTTCCACTTACGTTTAGATTGTAACCTTTTTTAATGTCCTTCCCTTTCTTGAATGATATTGGTGTTGCAACTCAAAAAAAATTGTTCAACAAGCTCTAGCATTACAAAAATGGAAACCACCACTCTTTGCATTCAATGGTTGTTTCCTTCGTTAGACTTGCAATTGGAAAACCTTAAAATGCGCACGGGGGTTGAAATACCAAATTGTTGATTAAACTTCAAAAAATCCCTCCAACATGAAATCACAATGTTTTATGCCAAAAATCAACTACCTGAGATTCCCTCCAAATGCGTACACAACCCGATCGACCAAGGCACCAAAAATACCTTCTTCTTTTTTGTCTGTAGCAAAAATACCTATTGCTAAAATGCATTAAAAAAAACTATTGCGTGGAAGGCATGCAAAAATTAATCTTCATTTTTAGAGGAAAAAAATTCATCTATCTACATTGTCATTTTAATATAGGTTGTGAAAATTAAGATAAGCATGATGTACTCCTAAAATTACTAGAGTTCAAACTTGTATAAAAAATAAAATCTATAAAAATGATCAACACACAATTGATTTCATAGATTATAAAATAATTCTATTTTTAGAAAATAATTAACAATATAAATCCTAAAAGAAAATTTTTGCATACCAAAAGTGATCATTGTTATTTCTATTTTGGATTATTAAGATGGTCAAGTATATCAGCAAGGAAAGATATAAGTGAGTCAATTTCTTCATTTTTATTGCAATTGGATTGTTTAAATCATATTTTATTAGTGAAATTGACCACGATTTCTCTTTGATACATTTGAGATGCTAACATAATAGGAAAATCAAACTAGCTTCAAATCATAGTTAAAAAAGGGGCGCCGGTCCGAGCCCAGTTGGTTAAGGTGTTCCCTGTCGCAGGGCGCCCACCATGGGTTCGACTCTTCGGCGCTCCCGTGGTACCGGTTGGTGTGTCCCGCCAGCACTGCCGGTCATGGTAAAAAGTTTACCGGCGGTGGGGGGTTATAGGGGGGGCCGTGCTGCACCCGATTCCCCTCGTTAAAAAAAAAATAAAAAAATCATAGTTAAAAAAATTAATGATTCATTAACATAATGAGTAATAAAAGTTAAAGAATGTAAATGTTTAGAATTTTTTATATGAAATATGTGAAGGCCTTAAGACTACACCGAGAGGCAATGCTTTCCACACAATAAGTATTTTTGGTGCACCAAGTAACCTAGGTGGGCAAATGGCCTGCTTAGGTAGGGGTCCCATGAGGGGGGCTTAAGCTCTATGGATTATGATCAAATTCAAAAGAAAAAAGAATAGAGGAGTAATAGTCATTTATTTAGTCATTAATTTAGCCATATATTTAGTCATTTATTTAGTCATTTCTATTTGTCTGATATTAGTCATTTATTTAGTCATTTAGTTGTGATTTTACCCGATGACCAAATTAGTCACTTATAAATGACCAAATTAGTCATTTATTTGAAAAATACTACTAGTGTTAGTCACGTGACTAAAAGTTTTAGTCATGTAGTCATTTATTTGCCAAATTCTACTAGTGAATTGCATATGCCTTTTGATTTATTTCTTCAAACTCACTCAACACTTTAAAAATATTTGGGATAGCAAAGGTATGAAATCATACACAATTGGGATCAAACCAAAAAACTCTCATCCAAGAGTGAACATATATTGACTTGCAAGCTTGATGACACTACAACGCAACAATTTTGTGTAGTAATAAGAGTTAAAAAATAATGAGAAAAGTTACTCTTATTTATAGAAGCTCAAAGTAGGTAACCTAACAGTTAACTAGAAATCTACTTTAGTTAACTAAAACTAAACTAAAAGAGAACTCCAAATACAAAAGTGCCTCCAAAATAGACATCCACAATTAGTAGAGATAGACATGCATGATCAGTGGGACAGTGAGATAACTTGGAAAGAGGCATCAAGTTAACTCTTATTTGTCATAAATGTTATTTTGGAGGGTTAAGACATCCTAACTAGGTGTTTTACACTTCATCACCTCTAGTCCACAATTCTTCTAGCTATTCATTGACTTACTCTAACTCTGGACAATTAATGTTTTGCAAAATGATGACGTTTCACTGCAACATCTCTTCACCACTTGAAATCTACTTCCAATATTCAATATTATTTTCTGCTACATCATCTATCCTTGTTGACATGATCACAATCTTACTCAACTCGCAACCAATAGGGTTATTGTAAAAACTGCCACAAATGAGATCTTGGAACTGTGTTTGCACCTCAACTAGCTTGATGTATGCACCTCCTTCATGCCGGTTAAGGAAAGGGATATATGTTACCAATGTTCTCATGAAATTGATAACACCTGCCACAATTTGTTGGTACTCAATCAATTCCATAGAGTTGGTATCATCGGCTTTCACCTTGTATGCAAGTCGTTCTTTCCAAGAGAAAAAATGTTGCTTGTTCTCCTCTGTGGTAACTAAATTGTACACCATCTACATGTTTGAGAGAGTGATCTCTTCTGCAGGCCTCTTCTCTATTGTGTCTCGCTTTGATTGTTGAATCTGCGTGTGAAGGTCATGGGATTTGTACCTTGGCTAGTACAACTTTGCGAGTATACACCGGCCCCTAATGACGAATTCTTCCACTTGATTTCTCAAGTGTTTTCTATATAGGATCAGCTGGTGGTGATTTTGTTCCATGGGGAGGTATAGCATCTCTTGAGGCAAGGTAGAGATGTTTGGTGTATCGTGCATCAAGCTAGATATGTACAATCTTGGTTGTTGGTTTTTAGCCTTTAGGGTTGCTTTATCTTTTCCTTCATTTTCCATTCTTTCTTTGACACTCACTAATGCAACTTCAAGGAGATCTACCTCCACCTTATGAGTGGTCTTACCGAGGTTGGCTTTCAACAAGGTGAAGTCATCAACCTCTACCTCATTTTTACTCTTGTCTTTAGGTGGCGAAGCTATCTCTGTGACAATTTCATTGTCAACATTCTTTCCTACATGGACTTGCTTCTTCACTTCTTTACTTGCATGTCTTGAGGGACATGGTCAAATTTTGTGAAGTCTAGTTGGTAGGATGGCCTCTCTCTCTTCCTTCCTAGGAGATTCTCAATCCAAAATGAATGTTGACTAGCCTCATTGGAAGGAGGAATGTTAGGCCCTTGAATTCCTAACAAATGGGATTGTGTTGCAATGTTGCATGGTGGCGAATACAAGTCAATGGGGATCAGTGACTACTATGGTGGTGGTGAAGTAGGAGGCACTGCTTCCATCTTTGGTACTACATCAACTACAACTACTTCCATTATTGGCTATGTCTCAGTTGTAATTGTCTCAATTACTGTCTTTGTTTCAGCTATAGCTACTTCCATCATTGGCTAAGTTGTGTTTGTGGTTGTCTCCACATGTACCTCTTGCTGATTTATATCAACAATCGGTATTCTTCCCCTTGTGTGTCCTAAAATTTTGGCTCCTCTAGGAGGGTTACTCCATTTCTTCTATATAGTCTTAGATCTCGACATGGAAGGTAGTGAAGAATGAACCAGTGGCAGCTCTTTGTGGGGAATAACTACCTTCCTTGTACTTTTACTATCCAAGTAGATTTGACTATTTCTGACCCTACTTGTTCTTTCCTCACTAGACGTACTTTCCTTGGCATACCAATCCACTATTCGAAGAGGTTGTGTGTCAACTTGATCTATGAAGAATGACTCCCCCATCATCATCGAATAAGCCTTCCACATCCTCTGACATGAATTTGATTATTTGTGGAAGTCTGAAATGTTTGTAGTTGTGTCTTATCACTTCAAACTCATCTTTAAAGTTGACCCAATAGTCCTCCACGGAAGACGCATGAAGAGTATTTCTCAAGGCATGCTACATAGTGACCTCGAGGATCATACAACTATCTCTCGATGAGATACTTAAGATCAAGTCTCACCATTTCATGGCCTATGGCCTTAGCATCAGCCATTGTCTTGCACCTATAAAGTCCCATCTTAAAAGGAAAGTTTGCGGCCACCTTAAGTTTGTTACATAGATGAGAATGTACCTTGGACAACTACCATAAGAATTCCATGAAGACCACCCTATCTGATGGATAGTGAGGTAACATGATGGGATGACTGGAGTACCCATACATGCGTATGTAGGTGAAAGTGGGGAACTGGATGAACCAATCTGCCCATTCTACCATTGCCTCCTTGGTTGCTGGTGATATGTGTATATGCAACTCATGATCGAGGTGTCTTATGGTGTGCATCAGGAAGATATCATTTACTCTCTTGAGATTTCTTTTTACTTTTGTGAACTTGAGCTACAAGAAATACTTGTGAACCTTTTGCACACCCAAATTTCCCACATTGTTCAACACTCTAAACTTGCCTTGGAAGGAAATAAGATATACGAGATATATACACATGTGAAACCTCTGAGCCTCTAAGAATCCAATCATCTACTTGTGGAGAGTATCACTATTGAGGGTAGGTCGATCATAATGTTCTTTATTGCTCACAATTTTTGTAATGACATAGTACATCCATGACTCAAATTTGCTCACCTCCTCTTGACCAGTGATGCAGCTGAGTAGAGTGATCATCACTGCATACTCATCCCCGAACTCTCCACATCCTACATTTTTCAGAAATTTGGCCTTTTTTCCTTTAAGCCTTTTTTCAGCCATCCTCTTCTAACACTTGTCTTTTGACACATTGAATGCCTTTTTGCATTCTCTCATAGATATGACCACATTTTCTGCACATGGTGGAATGGAAAAGCACCTTTCAATGTGCCTAGGCTTGAGGTTGCATATAATTCATCCATCCACTGATTGAATCTCTCATGTGGTAGGGTTGTAATGCTTAATACAAGCTATTACAAATTCCACGCTCTGTTCCGTGATGGGGACTGACAGTACCTCAAGTAATCCAGATTGCTCGATGTTCTGTAATGTGCATTGGTCTATGTCTTCCAACTTTTTTGAGTCTACCTTTAGGTGTGTCTGATGTAGATCGATGTCTATCATTTTTAGGAATTCATGAACCAAGATAGTTTTGGTCTTGCATTCGACCTGGGAGAACTACATTTTGAAAACCTTAAAGATTAACTAGGTACATGATGTTGTTTGGACAACTTTTTTGCAACTACTAAAAATAGCCTTACCGAGGGGTAATTTTTTATGAAAAAATATGACACGTGGGTTTTTCTAAGAATAATTTTCTAAGTGAACCCAAAATATCAGTAATTCTAAAAAGTTACTTTTTTTCATACATGCAAGAGATTTTCAAGATAGGGGTTTCAGAAGCAGCAAAAGCTTATTTTTCCCAAAAAAAATTGACACATGGGTATTGTAGGCACTTCAAAGCTAAACAATCCCAATTTGTCTAATTTTTGAAATTAAATTTTTTTCCAGAAAACCCTAAAAAAGGGGTAGTAGGGTAACTTTTTTTGGTAAAATCTAGCATTATGGTTTTGTTGAAAAAGCTATGCTAATCATACCCAGAAGGTTGGATCTATGAATAACTATTGTTTTCTTGGACATGCAAGAAGATTTAAGACAAGAATAGAGGAAAAAGATAAGAAGATGTTTGAAAATTATCAATTGCCTCTCAAGATCTTCAGGAAAATTATGCTTGGAAATGTAGACCTTGATGAACTATCCCTCTATGCAACTTTATTCTTGAAATCATGAAGAACACTGAGAAACCCTGTGTCTGATCTTCAAAAGATGTTGGAGGAGAAAAATATTTGTTCTTGAGCTTCAACTTGTAAAGAGAGATGTTGAATTATGATGCCTAGACTTGATTAATAGTGTTTGATGTTGAATTCATCGAGTTTGGGTGCCAACACATGATTGATGAGTCAATTATCCTGATCTAGAGTTCACGAAATTGATTTCCACCAATTTGGGGACATTTTAGACATGAAAAGGCTTTCAAAATTGTTAACTTCAGTCAATTTAGCCTAGTTTGACTTTAGGCATCCAAGTTGAGGAGTTGAAAACTTTTTCATTCTTTTTATGTGATGAAATGCCTCTGTTTGATCTCTAATTATGGTTGCTTGATTGATCCTGAGGTGCCACTTTTAGATCCATTGCTAAGATGAAACAACTTTGAAGAAGTGTGCTTGGGAGCTATAAAGCTTAAAACCTAAGTCTGATGCCTCTAATTCTTGGGTGCCTTTTCCAAAGAAGGTGAATTTTTCACTAGACTTAGTTTCTTGAGTGTTCTTCAATTCCTCTAGTTTGACCCTTTGTGCTTTTATCTAAGATCACCGATGACTGATGAGTCTAGTGGTCTTCCTGAAACATGGGATGGATAACCAGTCCAATCTTGAAAAGGATGACTGGCTTCATGAATCCTGAAAGTTGATTTAGGTGTCTGAAAAGCTTGGGATCCCCTGACCTACAAGGGTTCCTTTGACCTTTTGACTTGTTATTTTTAGTTTGAAATATTTCATGAACTATCCTAGTTTGATCTCTATCGTCAAATGTTTGATTTATCTATTGAATTTGTTGATGGTGTCATTGCTGAGATTGATCAAGACGAAGGAATTCTTGGAGGTCACAGAGCTTGCAGAATGCATCTGATTCCCCAAAAGTTTGGGCATCTATTTCAATGAGGTTACAATTTCCTTAACACTTATCCAATTCTTCACGTCTTTTTTCATTTTTCCTTTTCCTTCCAACGTTTTACACTTGATCTTTGTTTGTGAGTGCTTGACAGGTCTTGTATGCTTGCAACTAGATTGATCATGAAGTTGATAGGATGCTGAATAGATACCTTGGAGAAAGTAAATGTTGAAAACCTCAACAGGTGGTTCAAAATGATGGGTACCCTTGGCCAGTAGGGGTGCTTTGTCTTGATGTGAATTGGTTTACCTTCCATTTTACATGCTTGAACGATCAACAACTGTCATCATTTGATGTGTCTTGCAAACTGGAAAACAAGTTTGTTGCAAAGATGAGCTAATGTCAAGGATATCACTTGAAGACAAGATTTATGAAAAACTAACATTTCGATCATCTTGTTATTGGGCACCCTTGAGCTATAGGGGCACTTTTTCCCATGTTTGACTGTCATTTTTGATGATACTGACATGCAATTTCTAGATATTCAATTTTCAAAATTTCTCATTTTTGGAAATTCCCTCCATCACAAAGCATCTTTCACCATGGATTCTTTGTTGAATATTTTGAAGCTTAGATTTTGATACCTGGTTTTGGCCATTTGCCATTAATGGTTGGAGAGGTTCTAACTTTTCTCCTAAAAAAAGTAGACCCACCATAGTAAAAAAACCTTTTTGGTGATTTTGACTTGACTAGTGTGATCATGAAGTCAAATTATCCTATCAAAATCATTTTAAACTAATTCTGGGAAGGTCTTAATTTTAGGGGTTTTCCTTAAAACAGGGGCATGAAACCCTAATTTTCAAAATTTTAGAATTTTGCAAGTATCTTCCTTGATGAAAACCCATAAAAATCCTATGTTTTGTTTTACCTAAAACATACTTTTGACAATAATTTTATATGATTTAGCTTGTTTTAAGAAAAATTCCTTATTGAAGCAAAAAATTATTATGGGTACAACATTAGGCTCCATCTGGTGACCATGTCAGATACTTATGGCATAGGAGAATTGGGAATCTCTAGTTTTTGTAGACCAATACTCTTATCAATTGGGCATTGGAGTCAAGACTTATTTCCTAATTCACCTAACAATTGGAGTTCTCATTATTCATGTAGAACAAGACTACCTTAGAAAACACATAAAACATGATAATACTTTATGGAACAGGGAAAAAAATTACAACATAACGAAAAAGTGGGAAGAAAATATTTACAAAAACTCAACCCACCCTCGAAGGGATGAAATGCTTTAAGTACTGTATGTTGTATAGAAGTGGGAAGAGCCTTCCATCTAAATGTGAGAGAATGTAGGAATTCTCTCTTGCAATATCATGGATTTGGAATGGCCCTAGCCAAAGGGAGTCGAGTTTTCCATGCATTCCCTTGGGCTCATGTATCTTATCCCATAATAGGACTTTAGCTCTGATTTGAAAGTCTCGTTGACGATCCTTCTTGTCGAAGATATTCTTCACTCACTCTTGATGCCGAGTGATCTTGAAAATGACCTCCACCCTTTCCCCTTGTATTTTCATTAGGCACAAGATGCTTTTTCCAATCAGATCTTTGAATTCTTCATCTCTATTGTAGATGCTAGTTGCAAAGTAGATAACTCTAGAGTGATCCACATAGCTTCCGTGCCATACAAAATAGTGAAGGGGGAAGTGTTGATAGGTATTTTGGGAGTGATCTTGTCGGCCCAAAGGGCATCATAGAACTTCTTGTGCCAAGCTCATTGATTGGAGTCTACTAGCTTGCACATGATTGTGAAAATGTTCTTGTTGGATGATTCAGCTTGTTTGTTGCCTTGTGGATAGTAATCTAAAGAGTGGGACAAGGTGATCTAATCAAAACAAAAATCTACTAACTCCTCTAACGAGAAGCTTGTTGCATTGTTGGTCACAATCTTTTGTAGTACTCTGAAGCACATAATGATGTTTTCCTTGAGAAAGTCACACATGACTTTAGAAGTAGCATGCTTCGTTGAAATTGCCTCAACCCATTTTGTGAAGTAATCTATTGTTGTAAGGACATAAACATGCCCTTTCCTAGAATATAGGTTGATTGGTCCTATGAAGTCTATACCCCATTGCTGAAATGGAGCATCTATGATGACTGGCCTGAGTGGGATGGTTGCCAGTTTGAGTTTTCCAACAAATTATTGGCACATTTGGCATCTGTGCACCAAGTCATGTGCGTCATGAAACAAAGTCGACTAGTAGAACAGTGCTAGTAGGATTTTGAATGTAGTAACCCCTGATGAGAAGTGGTCGTCACATGCTTGATTATGAAATGCCTCCAACAACTGTCATTGTTGGTCCTTGCTGATGTATAACAAGAACCTTCCATCAAGCCCATGCTTGTATAGAACATTACTTCTAAGCACATAGCTTTGTTCTTGTAACTTCAAAGTTATTTTCTTCTATTTTCCCAAGTGTGTTGGGCATTTTCCATAGGTTAAATAGTACCATAATTCAATGTACCATTCTTCTATAGAATCAAGTAGTAAAACCATTAGAAGGTCTTCTTCAATTTTTGTTCCTAGGATGCCATCATTAGCTTTGTGATTTAGATCACCATCTTCTGCTATGAGCTGACACAAACCTCTCCTGGGGACGAGCTTGGTAGGCTTGATCTCCAAGTCATATTCTTGGACCCTTGCGATCTAGTTACCTCTTTTGGTGCCCATCTCTTGTTGAGTCAAGATACTCTTGACTGCGGGATCTATAACGTACACAGTTGTGTGGGAGTTCAAGATGTAAAATATAAAATTCTTTATGACCCTCATAACTGCATAGGAATTCTTTTCGATCTAGGAGTATCAAGACTCGCTATCTTTGAAGATTTTTCTCATGAAAGTGATTGGAGACTCGGTTTCCTCATTCAGTTTCTGTGTCAGCATGGCAGAGGGGGTGTGTTTTGATGTGTGAAAATAAAGAATGAATTCTTTATTGAAATCAGGTCAAACCAACATTGTTGCCTTACTAATGGCTTCTTTTATTTTGATGAATGTCTCCTTTCCTTTTTCAATCCATTTGAAGGAGGACGTCTTCTTCATCATTGTTGATATGTCTTCGGTCAACTTTGAGAAGTCTGGTACAAATATTTGTATGAAGTTCGCCTTTCCAAAGAAGGAATGCACCTAAGTTGCATTTGTTGGGAGAGACAGGTCTTTGATTGAATCAACCTAATTAGGATAAATCTGAGTTCCCTCTTTGGATACAATGTGGCCAAGTAGCTTGCCTTCTATCACCACAAAGATATATTTCTTGGGATTCAATGATATGTGATGGTACCTACATTTGTTGAAAAATTTCACAAAGTGTTGAAAATGGTCTTGCCACTTCTTATAGAAAGGCGTAAGGTTGTCAATATAGACGATGATCAGTTTATCCTTTAGATCCCCAAATGCCAAATCCATGGCTCATTGAAAGGTGGCACTAACATTCATGAGGCTGAAGGGCATCCTCTCATAGGTGAATGCTCCCCATGGGTGGTGAATGCGATTTTGATTTGATCCTCCTTAGCCACTACAATTTGGTTGTATCTAGAAAAGCTGTCAAGTAATGACAACATTTCCAACTCGATCACTATCTACAATGTGTGCTCCATGATTGGTAAAGGATTATTATCCTTTAGGGATGACTATTTGGGGTTCCTAAAGTCTATGTACATTCAGATTTCTCCATTCTTCTTGTGCACATGAATGATGTTAGACACCCAGGTGGAATGATGGATTCAAAAAATAATCTTTGCGTCCACCATCTTTTGCACCTCTGCATAGATTGTATCTTGGACATATAGGTTGTAGTGTCTTTGTTTCTATTTGGAAGGTTTGATATCAAACTTGAGTGTAATTGTATGAGACAATTCATTCGGCGTGAAGACTTTCAAATCTTCATAGGTCCAGGAAAAGACGTCTCGATACTTTCTAGACAAGGAGATAAATTTGTTTCTTTCCTCTGTAGAGCAACAGTTGCCCAAGTTAACAAGCTAGGGCTTGTCTTCTGTACCAATGTTGACTTGACAGAAATCGAAAAATGTCTTCTTGGCCGAATTTCTTTGATCTTGTACATGCCTGTCATGCTTATAAAATATGTCTTCCAAGGATACTAGACCCTTGGGGATATTGTTGCCTCTTAATTGGTTGAAGCCTAATTTCATTGCTTCAGAATCTTCTTCTATGGATTCTTTGAAAGGAGAAGCACTACCTTTAAAGAATAACTCTTGATAGTTGTCCCCGATGTAGAGGAACTCATTGATGTCATCAAAATCATCAAAGATCTACCAGTTTTCATAATTTTCGAGGACAAACGGCTTGTAGATGAGCTCAATGGTGAAGGAATTTTGATAGAAGTCAGAATGGGACATGAAGAGAGCAGTCAATAATGCAATGGCATCCACTCTACTATTTTGTATGTGTAGAATGTATTTGATGTTGAACGCCTCAAACTAGTCGATTGCATTCCACACCCTTTGTCGGTAATATAGAAGGAAAATTTTTCTTACTTGATAGTACTCTATGATCTATTGGAAAATCAACTCTGCATTACCTTTGACTTGGAGGGATCTTATACCCATATCCCTTGCATTCTTGAGGCTTAGTATGAGCACCTCATATTCTATAATGTTGTTTATATTATCAAGTTACAAGTGATAACCAAATGGGTACTAAGTACCTATGGGAGAAGTGATGAAAAATCCTTCTCCCGAGCCTGTTGTTGAGCAACTTCCATCGAATTGCATTGTCCACATCTTTGAACTTTCTTTTGAAGTGCTTGTCAAAAATGCAACCTTATGCTTTCTTTGGTTACTTTAGATAGCATGGCATATGTGCTGGGACCTACACCTTGGTATAACACTTGTGCTTGGGAGTCCTAGGACTTCACCACTGTGAATCTCGATTTAGCCTAAAGTTCCAACTTGAAGCTACCTTTCTTAAATCAGATGGTCAAGTATGAGAAATCCAACTAAATCTCCCCTTCGAGATCCTTGTAGACGCTCCTACTTAGTAGCATCCCATAACTAATTGAAATGTCAGCTATCAGGATGGTCATCATGATCTTCTCCAGATAGGACACTAGCCTTACTTGAGCATCTTTGAGTTGACTGACTAATGACACTAGTTTTGACTCAAGCGAGTAGCACTTGTCGTGAGTCTCAGTGCATGAGAGTCCTAACATGTTCATGATTTGTAAGGGTATGACATTGTCCAAAGCTCCTGAGTCTATTATATAATTGCTAAGTTTGAACCCTCCCATATACCGAGATATGTAGAAAGGCTTTGGATTTTCTTCTGCTAGTACAAATGATTCCAACAACATGGGTTGGGTTATAGCCTACTTCTTTACTACCTTGAGAATCTGATCTAATTGATCAAGATGGTCCTGGAGATACTCCAGCTATGAAATATGTACCTTCGTCTTTATCATGGAGGATGCTATGTCAAAATTAGTTGAAGATAGATCTTGAGCATTTGGCGGTGTTCTCATGTGAAGATCTGGGATTAGAAGTGGAAGGCACTTCTTTTCCCTTTTCATTTGACTTTCATCTTTCTTCTTCTTCTTTCTATTCTTTGAAGTGTTGGGCTCATGTGAGCATAGGCGTTGAAATATTCTCGTCATTGAAAATGAGAGAATACTGATGGTAATTTTCTTCTTCTTGATTTTTGGGTTCGCTATGGAAGTATCCCATCGCAGAGTTGCCACCGAAGTTTTCCATTTGTGGTGAGACAATGTTCACATTTGATGAAGGTACAAAAATCAAGCTTGGTGTAGCTTCATTATATCCCATGATTTGATTCATTCTCAGATTCTTAGGATAGTTGGATGCAGTGTGTTCTTCTGTATCATGGAAATAGTAAAACAAATTTGACTTCTTAGCCTCTGCTTGTCTTGGGTGAGGTCCTAGAAATCTAGGTTTGCAGTAATTGAATGGTTGGAAATTGCTCCTCTTTGGTTGATAAGGTTGTTGAGGTTGTTACTGTCATTGTTGTTGATATAGTGGTAGTGTGGGCAGGGCTTGCTGCCCTTGAGGGGGTGATTGTCTTTTGAGGATAGTCACCTCATTTGCTACCTCCTATAGCAATGGATATGTCAATGCCTGGACCAATGGTCTGATAGATTCATCATTCATCTTCCCAGATGTGATCATATTATCCTCGAGCTCAATGGCCTTTTCTTGTGCAACTAGTAGGTACACCTCATGGTCTCCTTTCAAGAAAATTTCCATCTTTGAGGGGAGGGTATTGACGAAGCTTCTCATCAAGATCTCATCTAATGGATTGAGTGTGTGAGAGAGACGTGTAACGAGGTGATTAAACCTTCCTATGACCTCTCTCATTGGCTCTATTGGTTCCATCCTTGAGGTTGGTAAGTGGGAAAATAGTTGATGGCTATCATCAACAGGCTTGAATCTTGCCAAGAACTTTTCAATCATGACCTCCCAACTTGTGATGATGCCTGGTTCTAAACAATTGAACCAATTGAAAACATTTACCTCAAGAGTCTCAACAAAGAGATGTACAACAATGTCTTTGTGTGGCACATGTACAATGGAGCAAGCTACTATGAATGTTGATATATGTTCATCAAGGTGACAAGCTCCATTGTCAAGAAATCTCAGGAAGTGCTTCAATGAACATTTGAGTAGGTCGTGATGTCCTTGCAAGGCCAATGGGATGATGTTATTGCCTCAAGGAAATGGGGTTGGACGTCTCATATTTCTAACACTACGACTATTGCCATTGTTGTTTTCATTATCGCCCATTACTTCTGGTTGAGCCTGAGCTTCTTCTTGTGGTTCTTCTTGAAAGTGATCGGGAACCTCTTCGAAGATTGGCTCTACATTGAAGGCTTCTCCAATGTCTTCTTGAAATAGAGGATTTATTCTCCTCCTTGTATACAATTGATAAGCTAGGGTTTTTACTGCCACATAGGAGGTGGTAATACTAGCCTTTGAGCTCAACCTTCTCTTGTCCATCATCCAGAGTAGTAGTTGTGTTTCTCTGTTGAGAAGGTGAGTTATTGTTCTCTAAGATGAAGATGTGTAGAATACTAATGATATCTGATTGCTCTCCTTCAATGAATGTGAGATTTGGTTGGAGAGTTGTCAGAGCAAGACATAGCTGTTTGATTGGAGTAATAGGACACCAGATAGTCATTCCCATGTCATAAAAGTGGTAGCTTTGTTTTGAAGTTTTATGCCTTGTTACCCCATGGTTGGAACTAGAAAACTATTGGCATTTCAATTAGCACCTCTAGAGTACTTATTGGAAATGGAAAACTATGCACAATGTCTAGTAACCGCTCTTCAAATTAGGAGGGGAAGCTCCCTCTTTTTGTTGATGCTTGCATAAAAAGTAAAGTAAACTAATGTTCCTATCTTTTTACTCAGTGACAAGGCACAAGGGTGGAACAACACAATGCATTATAGCTAATGTTTTCTTTGGTTTCTACAGATCTTAACTACAACTAAGCTAACTTTTAATCTATCTTATTTCCTCAAGATAAATAGAGCAAGAGGGAATAGGAGTGGGAATGAGATGGTTGGGTCACTTGGGCTGACCATCTCTCAGAATACGTCTGAAGGCCCTGCAATTTCAAATCTATGTTGGAATAAGGTCTTATGCAAGCAAACACTCATACAGTAAGTTGAATCTTAGGATTCCCAAGGAGGCGACGACACCCGTCTGAGGTGAAGGTTGAGACTTAGATTACTAAAAACAAAAAAGAATGATGAATTGGATAGCAAGATTCCTGAGGAGGTGATGACACCTATCCAAGGTGTAGGCTAAAATATAGATCATAAGAAAACATCAAATGATAACCATTAATCTCCAAATCCCCAAGGAGGATGAACTCCTATCCAAGGGGAAGATTGAAACAATAGATTATAAAAATAGGTGTTGATAGATCTTGAAACTTTGGATTAAATTTCATATTCCTTTTTATTTATTTCTTCAAACTCACTCAATGCTTTACAAATATTTGGGACAACAAAGGTACGGAATCATACACAATTGTGATCAAACCAAACAACTCTCATCCAAGAGTGAACAGATATTGACTTGCAATCTTGATGGCACAATGATGCAACAATTGTGTAGTAATAAGAGTTAAAACAATAATGAGAAAAGCTACTCTTATTTATAGAAGCTCGAAGGATTAGGAAATCCTAAAATATCCTTGAGTTAACAATGAGTTCTTTCCAATCTGCAAGATTTATTCCTATGTCTAAAAGTAGGTAACCTAACAGTTAACGAGAAATCTACTTCAGTTAATTGGAACTAAACTAAAAGAAAACTCCCAATACAAAAGTGCCTCCAAAATAAACATCCACAATTAGTGGAGATAGACATTCATGATCAATGGGACAGTGAGTTAACTTGTATAGGAATCAAGTTAACTCTTTTTTTTCATAAATGTTATTTTAGAGGGATAAGACATCCTAAATAGGTGTTTTATACCTCATCACCTCTAGTCAATAATTCTTCTAGCTAGTCATTCACTTCCTCTACCTCTGGAAAATTAGTGCTTCTTAGGATGATGATGTATCATCACAACATCTCTTCACCACTCGCAATCTGCTGCTAATATTCAATATTCTTTGTAGCTGCATCATCTAGCCTTGTTGAAATGACTACAATCTTACTCAACTCGCAACTAGTAGGGTTACCACAAAAAATGCCATGGATGAGATCCTAGAACTATGTTTACACCTCAACTAGCTCAATGTATGTACCTCCTTCACGTTGGTAAAGGCAAGGGATAGATGTTACCAACTGTATAAGTGTGAATTTGCACCCCTTACGAAAGTTCCCCTTTTACACTTCCTCACCTTAGAAAACTAAATCTGAATGAAAATTTTCACATACACTCGTTGCCTTTGTTCCACTTGGTGTCTATTTACTTCGTCATTACAAGAATAACTATCGAGGACACCCAACACACGGTGCATAGACATCCGTGCGATGTGCTTACATCCTTAACAAATTCCTATAATGTCTAAAGTTGGTAGAGGCATTACACTTCCCATTGGGGTCATTTTGTAACGTCCCTCTTTGACCAACTGACCCGAATATGGTAGTTTCTCTCATCCCACCTTCAAAAACACTCTTCCTTCA
Source organism: Sequoia sempervirens (assembly GCA_007258455.2). NCBI lineage: Eukaryota > Viridiplantae > Streptophyta > Pinopsida > Cupressales > Cupressaceae > Sequoia > Sequoia sempervirens. Next base: position 91,599,029 of record VDFB02000017.1, on the reverse strand, counting down.
TGCATTTCATCTTCTAATCATTCAACTAATCTTCTTCACAATCCTCTAGGAATTTTCTACGCAACCCTTCTTGCATTCTCAAGCATTCTAAGCTTTGAAGCAACACGTTGGAACTCCATAGTAGTAGCAACAACACTCCATCAACTCCGTAGAGAAAGTGTGGAACAAACCATTGCAGTAGGAGCTTAGGTCCTCTTTTTCTCCTCCATTCGCTAGTGAGCTCTTGGTGGAGGTGGTAAGCATTTTCACTCCTCTCCTCTACAATTTGGTTGAGTAGCACATTACTGTATTGTAGTGTTTATTGTGTTCTCTACTTTCTTTTCTTCTTTATCACACTTTTCTCTATCATTGCTATCTTGGCTGTCCGTGGAGGTGGAAACACCAAAATGGGGTTTTGACTGAGGTAGGCCCTTATACAACCCTGAACAATTTTCTTCTTTCTTGTGTGTAGGTGAGTTATCACTTGGATTTTGCACACTATTGAATGTGAAATTCAATAATCCAGTGTAACATGGGAAGACCTCTAAAGCTGTGGGTTTCCCTTAAATAGAGGTCAACCTCTGGAGAAGGCTGGCTTCCTTTGTTTTATCACCTAACTACTGATCTTTGTAAGGAAAAGGGAGAAGGAGTGCATGAAAATGAAAACTAAACCCTATGGTGATACACCGAGCTAACAAAAATTATGAAATGAAAACAAGATGAACATTCACTGGAAAACTAATGATAGCAATTTCATTTACTCAACATAAACTTTGTGAACTTATGCATCATCCTTGAAAATGCTTAATCTGCATATATATTTTAAGAAGGAAAGATGAATTTCATAACTTTAAAGTTCAAATGCAGACTTAGGAAAAGCACAGTTCAAAACTTGCATAATCTAAAAGACAAAAATGAAAGTAGTATGAATACTAACACTGGTTTCCAAGGTAATCTCTATATTTCATATTCCAAAATCCAAATGAGCTACAAAGCATACATCAGCTGAGAAAGGATTTAAGACAAATCACCAACTCTCTAGAATGCATAATTTGAACTCCTTTACAAAGAGGCAAAAAATCCATATATAAAAAAGTCCTAGACCCCTAGGGCTTACAAAAATATCAGCCTCCAGAAAGATCCGCCCCTAGATATTTTTTGTTTTTTTTTTTATAATGAAGTTAATGCTGCCCTCAAGTGTATCCTTGTTGTGCATGTCGGTGAAGGGTCACTCTAGAAATGGCCTCCTTGATCTTTTGCAACAATCGCATTAACTTCATGGCCCCCGTGTCCACCTTCAAACTTCCATCAGGGCTGCTTTGAATGTTTCTAAGTGTTATCATAAATGTCGCTCCACTCCTGCTAGTCGACATCCCAACTATCCTTGTGGTCTCATCCTTTCCGTGCTTCTCCTGTTCTAGACCCTTTCGCAAGTTGACCTCTTCTGGAAATAGAATCAGATTTTCCCATTAGATCTCCACACCATTGCTTCCCTGAGCTGCTCCATCGCTTTTGATCTCAGAGCAGATCCATGTTGCTTACATTTTGTTGATCTTCTTTTTAGGGGTAGTCACAATAGTCAAACTGCCCATGGTCCATCTTTAGCTCCTTCTGATTGTTTGAACTCATGCCCCGTAGATTTCTAGACGGTCGCAGGTCGCTTCATCAGAATCACATGTCGGTGAGACACTAGCCATGTCTCCCCGATGCGATTATGCCCTTCAACAATTATCGGCATAACTCACAACCATCGGCAAGAGTTCATAGCAAGCCCAAAAGTAATATTGACATCTCTAAAAACATCGATAAGACTATCGCCTTTGGCAAGAGCTCTCGTCGAAGTTTGTAACAGACCCATCTCTATTGGCAAGACACCACCAGGTCGGCGGGACTTCATAGCGAAATCCTCCATTCTCCCCGAGCTCACCTCATTTCAGGAAGACCCTATCGGGTCGGCAATACTTCTCATTGAAGCTACCTTGTTTCGGCGAGAGGTTATTTGATTTGGGGAGACTTTGCTTGGTCGGCGAGACCTTTCGCCGAGCTCCCTTCCTTCGCCGAGACCTCCTTTCTTGTCGGGGAGACATCACTAGGTCAGCAAGACCTTTCGCTGGGCTCAAATCTTTCCCCAACACTATTTCACTTCAGCAAGAGTTCATCCTATCACTGAGACCTTAGCAATCGGAAAGACGTTAGGCCAAACCATGAACCCTCAGTGAGACTTTTCCTCTTCGGCTAGACCTTTTACCGAAGGAAATATTTTTTTTTTCCTTGCCGACAGCCTTGTGAACAACTGTTGGTGAGACTTTCGTTTGTCGGTAGGACCTTTCATTGAAGCCACCACGTTATACCGAGACCTTACCCTTTTGGTGAGACCCCACTGGGTCAAAAAGACATTAGGCTGAAAGCACCAACCTTCGCCGAGACCTCCATCTTTCGGCAGGACTTCTCCCCGACGTCGGTCATTTCGGCGAGACTTTTGTTTGCTGGCAAGACTTCACGCCGAAGTCTTCATCTCTCGGCGAGCTCGGACCCTCTTTCGGGGAGATCACCATTTGTCGGAAAGACATCTTGGTGAGCCCAAAACCTTTTGGCGAGAGCTCCATATTTCGGCAGGACCTCCCGCCGACACCAATATTACGCTGAGAGTTCCATTCTTTCGGTAAGACTGTGGTTGATTGGCAAGACCTCACGCTGAACACAGATGTCTTGGTGACTTAAGGAAAAAGTCAATTCATTTGGCCCCCTTGAATACTTGAAAAATAGACCCCTGCCTTATTTAGCCTGTAGGTGAAAATTGGGCAACATTTTTGGCGACCTTTGCTGGATGTTTTCCTGCTAAACCTAGAAACCAGTAGCCAAAACTTGTCCATTGGGCTTAGAGTCACTTAGTAAAAACATCATAACAGACCAAGAGCAGCTCGCACATGGCTACAACTCACTCGAGACTCATGAAGTAGATCAGGACACTGGAAACTCATTGAAACCAGAGAAACTGAAATGAAATTATTTACTATGCTAGAGCAACACTTAGAGAATGAAACAACAACTAAACTAAAGTACATAAGGACTTATTGAAATCATAAAACCTATCATAATATGTACAATAATAAATTATTCCTCAAAACAACGTTTGAGGTGAATCCCATTAACTAGGATTGGTAACCTTTCTCCATCCATGTTTGATAACTGGAATGCATTATGCTCTTTACATTCAATAACAACAAAAGGACCTACCCAGAAATGGTCAAATTTCGTATGTTTTCCTAGACCACTCTTTAGAACATCCCACTTGAGAACAATATCACCTTCTTTGAAAACTTTGGCTGGAGCTTTCTTATCAAATGTTTTATTCATTTGGAGCTGATGATACTCCAAAGTTTTCATTACTTTGTCTCTTGATTCTTCGAGCTCCATGAGCTCTGCATATCTCACAACCATTGGGTCTTGCTCTTCATACATCTACAACTAGTGAACAATGTCTAGAGCTGGAGCTCTACAGATAGAGGTAATCTAGCCTCTTTACCATAAACGAGGACATATGGAGAATTACCAACTGATCTCTTGGGGGTTATGCTATCTTCCCAAAGTGCAGATTTCAATGTGGTATGCCAAATTCTTTGATTTTCCTCCATTGTCCTCTTAATGATTCTAATCAAGTTTTTTATTTGTACTTTCAGCTAATCCATTACCCTATGGGTAATAATTGGAAGAAGTATTCAGGTGAATTTCATGTTTAATAGCCCAATCTGTGACTCTTAACCCAACAAATGGAAGAGCATTATCTGAAATGATGGAGTCAAGAACTCCAAATCTAGTGATTATATCTTCATAAAAACTCAAAACTGAAGATTCATTTGCTTCTTTCAAAGCTGCTGCCTCTGTCCATCATGTGAAATAGTCTATAGCAATAATCACCCACTTGTGACCAGCACTAGATGGTGGATTAATTGGCCCAATAAAGTCAATGCCCCATCTCATGAAGGGTTGCTCTACCTGAATTGGATGTAGAGGCATAGCAAGCAACTTTTCCTTTCCTGCAAACAAAGCACATTTCATACACTTCCTTGACCATGCATATGCATCTTTAAACAAGTTGGGCCAATAGTAACCAACTCTCATAATTTTCCAAGCAGTTGTCCTAGGAGAAAAGTGCCCTCCTGAAGCTCCATCATGAAACTCATGTAGTACTTTTTCTGTTTGATCAGTGTCAATACACCTTAACAAGACACCATTCAGATCTTTCCTGAAAAGGATATTATCAATAAGGACATAAGGAATTGATTGCAATCTGAAGTATCTTCATTTTGCTCTGTCCAAACCTGGTGGGCATTCACCAATACGAAGAAAGTGGGTCATTTCTTGAACCCAACCTGCAACTGATGTAGGTGCAGTAGCTTGAACATTTTGAGACTCATCTGTATTAGTTAAAACAACACTAGTTTCTGATTTATGTACATCTTCAGGGGTTGAGGCACGCTGCTCACAAAGTCCTCTACCTCTGACAAGTTTTGTGATGTTGATGTTGACATCAAATTCCAAATTCCATTACTTTTGTGATCCACCCTTCTCTTTTCTCACTCAGATCTTTGTTCAACAAAAACTCCTCCACACTTGGGTGTGCAACCAAAATATGAATTTTATTGCTTTAAACTAGAGGCTTAAACTTATTTAGGCTTCTAATCACAGCGGGAACATGTTTCTCCACAAATGTATATTTCTCTTCATAATCATCAAGTACTTGACTAAAGAAAGCTATTGGCTGCTCTAAATTATCACTGTTTTTTTGAACCAGCATAGCAAAAATTGAACTAACGCTTCCAAAGGCATACAAAAATAATTCTTTAGAGAAATTTGGATTTACCAGTGTTGGATTTGATGCTAAAGCTTCTTTGATTTCTTCAAAACTATGTTTTGCCTCTCTAGTCCAACTGAAAACTGCATTCTTTTTTAGCATGGCAGTTAAGGGCTGTAGTAAATTTGCAACATCAAGAATGAATCTTCTTAAAAAGTTGATTCTCCCTAAAAAGCTATGCAATCCTTTCTTGTGATTAGGCAATGGCAGTTCGAGTATAGCCTTAACTCTTTCAGGATCAATGGTAACTTCGTCTTTTGATACTATGTGACCTAACAGTTTACCTTCATGGACTGCAAAATACTCTTTTTCAGATTGAGAGATATTCCATATTCTTTGCATTTTTCAAAAACTTGCTTTAGATGTGACAAGTGTTCATCTGCATTCTTTGAATATACAGTTATGTCATCTAAGTAAACCGGAATTTTTTTTTGGATTAAACATTGAAATTCCATATCCATGGCACGCTGAAAGGTAGCACCAACATTAGATAAACCAAAAGGAATTCTCTTGTAGGCCATAGTGCCCCATTTTGTTGTAAATGTTGTTTTATACTAATCCTCCTCTTTGACTATAATCTGGTTATAACCAAAATATCCATCTAGAAGAGAAAATCTTTCTGAACCAGCAACAACTTGGAGAATTTGTTCCATAGACGGTAAGGGATAATGATCTTTCAGAGACGCTCTGCTAAGGTCTCTAAATTCCACACATAATCTTATCTCATAGTTCCTTTTTCTAACTGGAACAAGGTTAGAAACCCAGGATGTGTGTTTAATTGGAAATACGATACCCCCTCAACTAACTTGGTCAACTCTTTGATCATTAAAGGTTCAAGCCTGGGGTTCAATGGTCTATGTTTTTGTCTAACAGGCTTGGCATCAGATTCTAACTCAATTGTATGTTGTGCAATATGAGGATCAAACCCTCTTAAATCAAAATATTGCCAAGCAAAAAACATCATGATACTCTTGGCATAAAACAATGAAATCTCTCTTATCTTCAACTGAATATATTTTTCCTAATTTGAGAAGCTTACCTTTAAAGATTTCCACTTCTTCATAATAATCTTCTTTCACTTGAATGCCGAATTTTTTCTTCTTAAGCTGGTCATCATAATTGAATATGGATTCCAAGGTAACTATCCTTTTGGGAAGTTTATTTGTCTTCAGCTATATCACTTGATCATCATATTGTTGTTTAATCTTTTCCTAGTTTGCTATAGAAAATTGATCTTCTTGGAGAAGAAAGGTTAAGATCTGCTCATCAATTTCAAATACCTTCCAGTTAATGTTGTTATCAAGAATTGATGGCCTGATAACCACCTTGGCATACTGTTGTATTTTATCCTCTTTAATATTGCCTGGGATATCAAACTATGCTCCAATTGCTGCAAGTCTATCAACATGCTTATTCTGATTTTGTGGAACATAAATCATATTGAAGGCATTAAATTCTTCAATTATATTCCATACTCTATTTGTATAAGACTTCAAAGCATCATTCTTGGCAACATTCAGCCCTCTAACCTGATTAACTATCAATTCACTATCTCCATAGACTTTTAAACAGTCGATTCCTCTTTTCCTTGCCCACTCAAGGCCTTGAATGAGTCCTTCATACTCAACACTATTGTTAGAACATGCAAAAGCAAAAAAAAAGGCTAAAAAATACTTATCACCCTGTGGAGAAACCAGCATTGCACCTCCCCCTGCTCCATTCTTGCTTCTGGAACCATCAAAAAACATTTCCCAGAGTTCACCTTGCTGTTGCAACAACTGATTTGTACCCTTTTCAAGATTAGGAACCTCTACATTAGGTTCAAGCATCACATAATTACCCATACCGGCATCTTGAATAAGGTCTTCAGGACTGTCCAACACATTTTCAGCTGCCCATTCATGTAGCAGCATATCAGGAACAAATTTTTCTTGAAGTTCTTGAGTGACAGCCATCTCACTGTCAGTAAAAATGACACAATTTGTGTTTGTAGTAGTAGGAACAACATTGATAGGACTTGGGTTATACGAATCAATATGATCTTTAGCCAACCTTTCAGATTTAATGGTAACCTTAGTTCCATATCTTGTTCTAAACAACATATGTGACCAATCAGCTGACGCATAACCACCTATCTTAGCTGTAAAGTCTCTTGAGAGACAAAGAAAAAAAAGGTGGGAGATCTATGACACATATGTCCTGAGGAACTAAAAAATTAGGACAAGCATGAAGGGTAAGATTCAAATCTTTGATAACACCCAATGTATTAACAGAAGTACCATCCAATTGAATCACTCATTTCTCTAAAGGTTGATACTTTAGTCCAAGCTTGTTAGCAATTTTCTTTGGCATTACTGAGCTACTAGCTCTACTGTCTACCATACAGTTATGAACTAACTTATCACCTATGATTACAGACACATAAAATGGAGGTGGTTTGACTTCTTTTCTTGCCTCTTTGCTAGGCTGTTTATCCTTTTCTTGAGGATTATTTGTCAACACAGTTCTGACTTGACCTATTGGAGACTCAGATTCATCAGACACTTTAAAATTTGACAAAGTTGAGTGTAACATATCTTTTTGACCTGGGCTAGCTAATGAATCCCACATAGACATCATTGCATTCATCTTTTTCATACTATCAAGAATATTATAGGGTATAGCTAGGTTCACTTTATGATGTACCTTTATGCCAACATGATCAGCTTGCAAGTTTGGCTTCTCCTTAACTGGGAATTGCTGATTTCTTTCCAAACCACGAATCACTTGAGATGTAGATGGTTCTTTAGCTACTACTTTTCCTTTATCAACTACTTGATCCAACTCAAAATCTCTTTTCTTCGCCCTTGTGTTAGCTACAACTGGAGAATTATCTATATTAAGTCCACAAAATTCCTCACCTTTCCAGTTAAGTAGGGTAGTTTCATTGGTAAGCTAGTCTTGGTGTTGTGGAGATGCATCATTGAATTCATTCTACTATGAAATCGAGGCATTTTGTACCATAAGTGCTTGATTAATGAGTCCATTTGAGCAAGTGACCTAATTGTGAGGTTGGTTACAAGGGTAGCACCACTCATAATCTGCTGCTAAGTTGTTTTGAATAGGGATAGGATCCTTAACTGCACTAACAGGTGCTGGAGCATAAGCCTAAAAAAGTCTTGTGTTTACACTTTGTCTTGGGCCCTAGTAGTTGCCTTGAAAAGTCTGTCTATTACCTTGATATTGATGTTGCTGACCTGAATTTTGTTGTTGATAAGGCCTATTATATGCTTGTTGCTTTTCCAAGCTCACAAGCTTATTACCAAAAGTTTGTAATAAACTTTTGATCTCCGGTAACTCATTTGAAGATCTTGAAACAACAGTTTCTTGTGTTACAACAACTGATATTGCAAAAATAGGTGGCAAAGGTGCAAAAGGTTGTATCTGCAAAGGGATATTCAAATGAATATCTGGAAATATAGGCATTGGTGGCCTAGGAGCAAGTTTACCAGCTTGTACTAGGCTATTTTCAGCTCTGATTGCTACTTCAAATGCATCTAGTAGAGAAAGCCCCCCATTGATTGTATCATAATAGCTATATCACTGTTAAGGGCCTTCAAAAAGTACAAAAATGCATATTCTAGAGGTGGTCGCACTGTTGTAGGAATTCTATCCCAGGTTCTTTGAAACCTGAAATTAAAATCATTCATTTGCTCCTGAGGAGCCCTCTTAAGTGTAGTTAATTACTCCAATAAAGACAAATTATCAGACCTGTCCTGAAACTGCCTGTGTAATTTGTCACCCAATTCATCCCAAGTGGCAACTAAACCCACCCCAAGACTCATGAACTACTCTAATGCTCTTCCTTTGAATGATGCTGCAAGTAGTCTTACAGCTACATCTTATTGTGTGATATGATGCACACCACATAAGGAAGCAACATCTCGTATATGTTCAATCGGGGTAATCTGATCTTCCCCGATGAAAATTGGAAAGCTTTTCAAAGATGCCATTGGAATGTCATTGTGTTGTGTCAAATTTAATGGCCTGCCTCCATTAAAGGGCACAAAATGCTGATTTCTGGGAGCAGCCATTAGAGGTGGATTTGAAATTGTAAAAACTATAGTTGATGAACTTGTTGCAATTGCAGAACTTGAAAATATATAACTAACTAAAACAGTTGGACTGCTTAAAGGAGACCTTTCTGTTCCAAAGCTAGGTGAGGCTGAATGATTCTCAATTTATTTTTTAGACGGTCTTCCTCTCCTTCTTGATGGTGAAAATACAGTTTTTGGTCTAACACCAGGTGGTGTAAACTGTACTCTCTTAGAAGGGGGTGCCCTTTTCGCTGCTCTGCCTTGTCTTTTGGGTGGTGACAGTTGCAAATATTCAAAAGGAGCAGAGCTGCTCCTTGTCTGAACTCTTCTCATAAACTGTAAAAGCATTGATTCTGAAGTTCTTTCTCTTTAGAGAGTCGCCAAGTATGCAAAATAAATGACTTCTGTAAAGTATGAAACTTGTTGGTTGCATATCAAACCAGCAGTATAGTGTGGAACTTGTCCCACCGGGCATGCCAGAACTGTTATCACTTGGATTTTGCACCCTGTTGAATGTGAAATTCAACAATCCAGTGTAACATAGGAAAACCTCTAAAGTTGTGGGTTTCCCTTAAACAGAGGTCAACCTTCGGAGAAGGTTGGCTTCCTTTGTGTTATCACCTAACTACTGATCTTTGTAAGGAAAAGGTAGAAGGAGTGCATGAAAATAAAAACTAAACCCTATGGTGATACACCGAGCTAATAGAAATTATGAAATGAAAACAAGATGAACATACATTGGAAAACTAATGATAGCAATTTCATTTACTCAACATAAACTTTGTGAACTTATGCATCATCCTTGAAAAGGCTTAATCTACATATATAGTTTAAGAAGGAAAGATTAATTTCACAACTTTAAAGTTCAAATGTGGACTTAGGAAAAGCACAGTTCAAAACTTGCATAATCTAAAAGACAAAAATGAAAGTAGTATGAATACTAACATTGGTTTCCAAGGTAATCTCTATATTTCATATTCCAAAATCCAAATGAGCTACAAAGCATACATCAGCTGAGAAAGGATTTAAGACAAATCACTAACTCTCCAGAATGCATAATCTGAACTCCTTTACAAAGAGGCAAAAAATCCATATATACAAAAGTCCCAGGCCCATAGGGCTTACAAAAATATTAGCCTCCAGAAAGATCTGCCCCTAGATGTTTTTTTTTTTTAATGAAGTTAATGCTGCCCTCAAGTGTATCCCTAGTGTCCATGTCGTGAAGGGTCACTCCAGGAATGACCTCCTTGATCTTTTGCAACAATCGCATTAAGTTCATGGCCCCCATGTCCACCTTCAAACTTCCATCAAGGCTGCTTTGAATGTTTCTGAGTGCTATCATAAATGTCGCTCCACTCCTACTAGTTGACATCCCAACTGTCCTTGCGGTCTCATCCTTTCCATTCCTCTCCTGTTCTAGACCCTTCCGCAAGTTGACCTCTTTTGGAAACATCAGATTTTCCCATTAGATCTCCACACCATTGCTTCCCTGAGCTGCTCCATCACTTTTGATTTCAGAGCAGATCCATGTTGCTTACATTTTGTTGATCTTCTTTCCAGGGGTAGTCACAATAGTCAAACTGCCCATGGTCCATCTTTAGCTCCTTCTGATTGGTTGAACTCATGCCCCATAGATTTCTAGATGGTCAAAGGTCGCTTCATCAGAATCAAATGGCGGTGAGACACTAGCTGTGTCTCCCTGATGTGATTGTGCCCTTAAGCAGTTATCGGCATAGCTCACAACCATCGGAAAGAGTTCATAGCAAGCCCAAAAGTCATATCGACATCCCTAAAACCATCAGCAAGACTATCGCCTTTGGCAAGAGCTCTCGCTAAAGTCTGCAACAGACCCATCGCTATTAGCAAGACACCACCAGGTCAGTGGGACTTCATAGCGAAATCCTCCATTCTCATCGAGCTCACCTCATTTTGGCAAGACCCTATCGAGTCGGCAAGACTTCTAGTTGAAGCTACCTTGTTTCGGCGAGAGCTTATTTTAGTTGGGGAGAATTTGCTCGGTCGATGAGACCTTTCGACGAGCTCCCTTCCTTCGCCGAGACTTCCTTTCTTGTTGGGGAGACATCAGTAGGTCGGCGAGACCTTTCACCGGGCTCAAATCTTTCCACGACACTGTTTCACTTCGATAAGAGTTCATCCTATCAGTGAGACTTTACCCCTTCACTAGCCCCTATCGCCAAGACCTCAGTAATTGGCAAGACATTATGCCAAACCATGAACCCTTGGCGAAACTTTTCCTCTTAGGCCAGACCTTTTACCGAAGGCAATATTTTTTTTTCCCCGCCGACGGCCTTGTGAACAACTGTCGGCGAGACTTTCGTCTGTTGGCAGGACCTTTCATCGAAGCCACCATGTTATACCGAGACCTTACCCTTTTGGTGAGACCCCATCGGGTCGGAAAGACATCACGTTGAAAGCACCAACCTTCGCCGAGACCTCCATCTTTCATTAGGACTTCTCCCCGACGCCGGTCGTTTCGGCGATAATTTCATCTGCCGGCAAGACTTCATGCCAAAGTCTTCATCTCTCGGCGAGCTCAGACCCTCTTTCGGGGAGACCACCATTTGTCGACGAGACATCTCAGCGAGCCCAAAAACTTTAGGTGAGAGCTCCATCCTTCGGCAGGACCTCCAGCTGATGCCAATATTATGCCGAGAGTTCCATTCTTTCAGTGAGACTGCAGTTGATCGACAAGACCTCACGCTGAACATAGATGTCTTGGTGACCTAAGGAAAAAGTTAATTCATCTGGCCCCCTTGAATACTTGAAAAATAGACCAGTGCCTGATTTAGCCCGTAGGTGAAAATTGGGCAACAAGGTGGATGTGTATTTGGAGGGATGCCCTTTTGAGAGATCATTTTTGTCACCCTAGCTTTAATATATCAACTTTATCATATTCGTTTATACATCTCTTACCTTATAGTTTTGTTTTGTTCCCTTGAAAATCACTAGCTAGGTCATCAGCTCATTTTCTAGTGGTTCTTACTATATTTTTGGTCCTCTGGTTGTACAAAAGCTATTGCACTTGAGAGATGCCATCTCATCACACTGTTATCCTAGAATCACCCTTTCGTCCTTAGGTAGAGAGCTACCTAAGGTGTAGTGTTGAACTCGAAAACTGGCTCACTTAGTACCATTCTATATTTTGAGTCTATAGAGTGATTGAAGGACCTTATAGTCCTCACCATTCTTGTCCCTCATTTCAAAATACCCCTTTAGAGTGAGGTAAGTTAGGGTAGCCTTCTGCTCTTGGCTCTTCATGACCTGGGGTCTTGAACGTGGTTGGTCCCCCTCTCTTACATTTTTGGTGAATTCGACGTGAACCATTTTGGTTCCATTTTGCAATACTAAAAGCTACTTTCCTTGTATTCTAGGAGTGTTGTGAGGCCTTCACCTTACGACCCAACCTGTGACCCCTAGTAGGCGTAGTTGGAAGGTTTTGAAAGTGTTGTGTAATGAAACCTTAATTGGGTCACTGTCCTGCCTTGCAACCTTTGGAGAGTCCCGAGAGAGTGTTGTTCATCACATGCGATGGCCTCCTTCCTACATCAACCCATCCCATCTACGCAAGCTGTGAGTAGTAGTACTAGTATAACCTTCACTTCATAGGACCTACCGATGGGTTTTAATAAGGAACCATCTCCTCTCTACATCCCTATGGGAATCAACAGAAACATCGTAATAGGTGTTCTCATTGATCCAACATCTCAAGTAAACATCATAGGATTACTCTTGGCCTACGCTCATTGGTCCTATCCCACCTAGGAAGGTCCTCTTGTACCAAATGTATCAAATTTATAAGAAAGGACGTCTAAGGCTGAAAGTGAGATACCCTTCGTTGCCTTATGTTGTTTTACATAGGGCTTGCTTAAAAGCTGATAGTGATGCTGCCAAGGCATGTAGAAGGGAAGAAGAGAAGTAGTCTCGAGATCCACCTTAATCCTCTTCCGTTGTTTATCCCGACACTTCCTCTCGCCCCGCTATTGTGCCATTGGATTTTGTTATGCTTTTGCGAGAGAATCCTATGGTGACTGCTTGGGGAAAGCCCAAGCATCCCACATTTGAGCTTCCTATTTTTCCCATGGAGCCTAGGGTTGTTCGGTATAGCAGGACAAAAGGTCCCTGTGGGGAATCCTCTATGTCTTGACCTCCACAACCTCCTACTGCTCCTACATCAAAAGTAGTAAAATGGAAGAGGCCCACTACTGAGGCACTTGAGTTGACTCCCCCTATTGTTCCCCAACCTATTCCTCCTACTCCCATTCAGGAGTTTTTTCCTCTGCCAAAAATGGCTAAAGTGGACACTCCCATGGCTGAGCAGCAGCCTTCTATTCCTTTACAAACTCTAGCCTCCAGTTCAAAGAGTCACAAAAACTACCTTGCACATGAGCACAAGTGCCAAAAAAAGGCTCTCATGGCTGAGTAGGCTTCCTTATAGAGGAAGGAAGAGGAGACGACCGCCCCTGTATCAGGGCCTCCTTCTACGTCCTCCTCTCTCCTCCCCTCTGCTTCCATTCAATCTAGCTCAACATCACTTTCGCCTTGCACTATGAGTATGAATGTGCATGACCCTAAAAAGGTGTAGGTGTTCATCACTCCTTTGATGGATCTGCCTCTGTTGATGTTCATTATGGATATCCCACCTTTCCTGAAACCCATAGATATGACGAACACTTCAGAGGTACTACTGCATTTTTCTCTTCCTCCTCTTCCTCTACACCTTTTGCCTCGTCTGTGCGGATTTCACATCCCTCAATAGAGAAAAAGGTGTAGAGTGGTCCTTCTAAAAACAGAGGATGTAAGAGGAGTCCACCTTCTTCAAAAGGTGGTACCGCATTGAATTGTTTTGTCCTAGTGACAGAACCAGTCCCGCCTTCCCTTGAGTTTTTCACCACTCCTGAATCACTTGATGAGCTTAGTGGTGAATGTTGGGCGCAACCTTCTCCATCCGTTGAGGTAAAACATGGTGTAGACACGTAAAATATACCGATTGACATTGTGCACTTGATCCCAACCTACTAACATCGTTTCATCCTAAATCATCCCTCGGTCTAACCATTTAATCAAATCCCCTTATCTGATTAAATTCATCAATATTCCCCCCTTAATTAAATAAACCAGTTATTTAATTAAGTCACTCTCTGTTGTTAATTAAATCAATCAATCCGATCTAATTATCCCTATTTAATTAAATAATTAATTTTATTTGATTAAATCTCTAAAGTCTATCCATTAAATTAAATAAATTAAAACCTTATTTGATTTAATCTAACACCATCTCTTTTAATTAAATAAACCAAAATCCTTATTTAATTAATCTCTTATCATATTCCTCTCTTATTTGATTTAAATAAATCCATAAATTTGAGTCAAATAGGTCACATCATCTAATCTCCTATTAAATTAATTAACCCTTGATTAATTTAATCTCTTATCATGTCCCATCCTCTATATTTTTCAAGTTGCACATGAAAATAGATTTAATTAATTTATTAAATCTCTATTTTCCTCACAAGGCATCTTTTGGAATATTCTCCAAATTTGAATTCAAAAATTCCAAGTCAACATGTACATTCAACAAGGAAATAACTTCATCTTACATGTCCTTTGCCTTGAGCCAAGTGGCATTTATTGCATTTTCCCTTCCCTCTTGCAAGTCATTTCAACAAATTTGAAATTCAAAAATATGCATTTATTGGCACAATCCCCAAATCTTGCACATCCTCCATCCATTCATAGATTGAAAAGTGGCATCATGCCATTGGATGAATGTTAGTCCCACATTGCTCAAATTTGGACATTCATCCATTTGGGCATTCTATAAATAATGAGCTCATATCCTCATTTGATCATCCACAAATTATGCAAAGTTATTATGCTAAAATATTTAGCCATTTTCATCCATCACCATTGAGTTCTTAGCTAGATTTTTTTCAAATTTTGGCTTGGAGCTCTCATACTTCACCAACAAAGTGGATCAATCATCACCAACATATCAAGCTTACATCTTAGGAATTGGGAAAGGGCCAATTTTCACATCAAATTGGCACCAATTCCCCCATGGTGTTATGTGTTTGCTATTTTAATTAGGATTGAATCTATATTTTCTCATTTTATTGTGTTCTTCATTATTTTCTTTCCTAATTTGAAGTTTGTAAATGGATTTCATGGGGAATCCTTGTTCATGCTTGCAATATCTAACTTAATGTGTTTATTCATTGTGTTTTGCAGGTACTAGGATTGGGGTTCACACATTTGGCACTAGAAGGAGGGTTGCATCTCATCTTCAATCATTTTTTCTTAACATTTCTGCGTTTTTGCTTACATAGAAAATTCCAATGATGAGAGCTCAGCGTCGCTATATAGTACTGCGGAAAAATCAAAGTGCGACGTTGGAATCGTCCCGCTAAAAACATTTAATTATAAAATTCGCCGCTTGATTGTTTGACTTGCAAGAATTTTCAAAAAAACCAAACTACGATGCGGGGCAAAACTGCGACATAGTTGAGCTCACTGTCCCAACATAGAGCGACGCTAACTGGTAAGCGGCGCTGTGAGAGCACCACTTAGAAATAAAACTATGACGCAGTCATGGGTTGCACCACTGGAAAGGAGTAAAAAGTGGAAATAAAATTTTAGCACGTGCTTTTTGATTAATGATTAATTTGTCTTCTATTTTCTTCTTTTTAATCTCTGTGTTTTCTAGAATCTGACTGGTTTTCTCCCTTGTAGGTTGGAAATCAAAAACAAAGAAAGGAGAAGCATGAGGAGGATATTTCATCAAATCAAATTGTTTTTAAACACTTTAGTGTTTGCTTGAACACTTTTAAGAAATTGTTATCACTTCTTTCGTAGGACACTAATTTCATTTGGGTTTAAAAAAGAATCTTTTCATTTCTTGCAAAAGGATAAAATGAACATTAGGATCACAACATACTAGAGTTTGTTTCTTTGGATAACAATTGAACAAAATGTCTATCATTTGTCTTTTGGTGCTCTAAAAAGAACTCACATTTTTCTTTGTGGATTTAAAAAGAACAAGTGCAACTTTGTTTTCGTGAAGGCTTACTTAAACTAAATTCATTGAAAAGGGACGTATGCTCTTCTCTCACACTTTATAGTGATCTTGAGAATCAAAAAGCCTTTTTCATGACTTTAGGGTGAGAAAAAAAATCACCTCCACACTTCAATTTGGGTTTTAAAATTGAACAAAATTGTGCAGTGTGAGTGGGGGGGAATTATTGCATACATTCTCTCTCTTTGTTTCCAACAAAGATTGATCGAGTTACAAATATTGTTTTTACTACTTTTTTTATCCTAGAGGCTTGCCTTGGGGAAAAAACTCACCCAAGGGAATGACTCAACCGGTAACACTATAAAGCCAAGAGTATTTCCAACCGGGATATAAATGTGGGTATTGGAGTAAATGCCAATATCACGCAGTTGATTCCAACAAGATGGATCCGAAAGGGGACTCTTGCCATATGGGTCAATCTCCATGAACAGAAAGTCCTTATTAAAACCCATGTGCTAGAATTTTCCAAAATCCTTTAATCTATTTGTTGGTGTAAGAACGGTCGTTCTGAAGCCACCCCACACTTTTACGGTCTTTTAGTAGAAATGGAAAGCATGACATGGGAGTTTCATGGGTGTTGATGCTTGGCTTCCCCGTATAAGTGAGTGTCATGGAGGGGAGCTAGTGGGGTCAAGCATCTAACCATTCGCTAAAGATAAGCATAGTTGGACTTGTCCAAGTGGGAATCCAACAAATATTGTCTTACACATCCATAGGGTTGTACTTATTCTTGGGTTACAAAATGCATTGCTTGATCAAAAACATCTTGAAAACAAACACTTAATATCATCATCCAAATTTCAAACCCTTTTGGAGACAAATGAAATTGACTCAATCCATATGTTATTGCTTTGCCCTTGGGATTCACGTCCTTAGAGGTTTCTAAACATTGGATTACATCTCAATTTGTCTACTTAAGTAAACAATAGGTAAACCCTTGCCTTGAGTTCATCAAATTTCCACATAACATACTTTGTGGGGTTTGAAGAAATTAAGACATTGGACATCTTAGTTTGAAAACTTAATCAAAGAAAGTGTTTTTGGTAAAATAAATCCATTAAGCAAAGCTAAGCAAAATGAACTTTCATGTGTGTTGAAGCCTCGTGATTCTCAAAAATTCCAAATCCCAAAACAAAAGTCATTGGTTCAAGATCCGAAAATGTATTTTCAAAAGAAATCACTTCTTGGTTACAAAGGTCTTTAGAAGCATTGTATGCTCTTCAATACCTAGGTCTAGGAAAAAAAAGTTTCTTTTTTAGGTTCATCTTAGGATCAAAAGCAAATCAAAATCTTTTTCATCCATCCTTCAAAAAATCAAAACAAAATCATGTCACTATCACCTTTTGGAGAATCTTGAAATCATCCTTAAATGCTAGGATTTTTGGCAAAATAAAAAATCATCAAATCCTTGAGACTAAATCCTTGAAAAATTTATCAAAATAATCTTTGGCTAGGTATGTGTAGATGCATCCTTTTGCATATGCTTAGTCAAATTCATCAAAATCATCTTGTTTAGCTTGGTATACATAGATGCATCCTTCTTCGTATGCTTGGCTAAACTATCGTCTTGTTTGGATAGGTGTGGGTAGATGCATCCTTCTCCCTACACATATTCAAATCATCATCCTTTGAACAAATCTATCCCTTAGATAATCATCCAACATCTTAGGGTCTTTTTGTTCAAAATCAAAAGAAATCAAAAGCAATCAAAATCAAGGACAACCCCAAAAGGAAGAGAAAAACCAAAATCTGAAACATATCCGAAAGTCCTAAAAGCCTAGTATCCCCTTCAAGATTTATCAAAATATCATAACATCCGCATCATCTTCCCCTTACATCATCATCATATCATACCTCTTGATCCTTAAGATATCCTAAAATTTTATACTTTGGACATAAAGTAAAGATCAATTCAAAAGAATTAGAGATTTATCTCCTATATTATTGAAAATTGATCCTTGTTTTATGGCTCAAACTAGATCTCAATACAAGAAGAGCATGAAAGCCAACAAAGAAACATCCGCTTCAAGTGATCTTAGACAAACAAACTTTGAAATGAATCCCGCCGAATCAAGCAATCCTTTGACCATCTCATCATCACAAAATCCACAAGAGGAAACCCAAGGAGAGGATCTTACCTTTGGGATGTCTCATGAAGAAATAACTGAAATGCTCCAAAATCCGGACAACCATAGAATCATCAACATCATGATGAGACTTAACCCTTCGCTATACATGCTTGAACTAGCAAAACAAGGGGCCAAATTACCTTCAAATTTTGATGTGAGTACGATAGTGGAGACATATTTTCCTCCCATCTCATCCACCATCCCCATCTCATCTACACCCCCATCCCAAAAAATCACCCAAAACATTTCACAAATCACGACATCTTTTGCTCCAACCCAACCCAATTTTAATAAGAGAAATGCATTTCTCAATGCTATTCAAGCACACCCCCTTATTAATAATCAAAACTTGGATGAAAATACCACATTGGAACAAAACATACTCGAAAACCCATTACATAAGAATGTTCCTCTCACTTTCCATCATGATCCATAATCATCATTTTTCCTCGCAATGCCTCAAACTCCTCTCCTCACAAATTCGCAAGAGGAGGGAGATATGTTCAGACCAGGGGGCATCTTCGACACCACAAAATTTTCACAAGAACTTGCACCCCTCACATTTCCACCTCTTCCACCATTGCCACCATCATCCACACCACTCCTTGGCTTAGGGCTTCCCCCTCTACCAACTATCAATCAAAGCATTATGCCAATTGCTCAAAACTTGTCATTGATATTGCAACAACATATGACAATGAAACAAGCACTTGCAACATCATCAAACACCCCCCTAACATTGCAAAGCATGTTATCTCAAGGGCCAACCACATCAACACCACCATCCATCACTCAAAACACCAACACAACATCATCGCTCACCACAAACACTATTCCAAATCCACCACCACCCCCACCACCACCAACTTCCTCCACATCAAACCAATACAATGCGGCATTGCAAGCTACTTTTCAAAGGGGATTCCAACAAGTGCAAAAACAAAAATCCTCACAAATAGCCGCTCAACAAGCCACTCAAGCTGCCCAAGCAGCACAAGCTGCATTACAAGCGCAACAAGCCCCCAAGCATTATTGCAACAACAACAACAACAAGTTGCTCAAGCTACACAAGCCACTCAAGCAGCCGAAGCCACATTGCAAGCACAAAAGGCTGCTCAAGCACAAACTCTATTACAACAAAAAGTGGCACAAGAACAAGCCCAAGCACAAGCAATGCAAGCACAAGCTCAAGCTCAGGAAAACACCCAATATCAAGCACAACAGGCACAAGCACAAGCACAACTTATTGCACAAAGACAAGCAGCGCAATTGCAAGCATATCAACAAGTAATAAAGCAATATCAAGAGCAGCAAGAAGCATCCCATTTGGCAGCCCAACAACAAGTGTTTTTGGAACAACATCAAGCATAACAACAAGCATTGTTGGAACAACAACAGGCACAACAATAATCACAAATCTTAGCGCAACAACAACAAGATCAACAACAAGCGTTGTTCATACAACAGCAGGTGGAAGCTTACCTAGCTAGGCAGAACATACAGATACCATCCAACAACACACCGACCAACCCACCCATCCAACCCACAATTGAAACACCCCAAAATACTTTCATCCCACCCCCTAATCCGCAAAATGATGTAACGACACAAATCAGGTTGCTCTCGCAACAAGTGTTTGACCTTCAATCAGGGCAAACAACAAAGACACCAAGCAACTTGTGTCCCGTATCCATTTGATAGGAGCCTAGTAATGAAACCGTTCCCTAAGGGATTTGAGATCCCCAAGTTTGAAAAATATTGAGGGACAGGAAACCCTAAAGATCACATCAGGGAATTCCAGGTTCATTGCATGTAAGTCGCATACTACAATACTTATCTAATGCGACTATTTCCTAGGAGTTTTGCAGGCCACACTATGGAATGGTTCTTTTGCTTACCTTCAGGCATTAGAAAATTCCAAGAAATTATAGACACATTCATTAAAAATCATGCATGCAACATTGCAATGGATGTTAGTCTAGAAGAACTCTCAGCTCTGAAACAAGGAAAGGGTGAATCATTCACCTCATTCATACAATGATGGCGATCCAAGGCCAATCGGAGCAAGTGGACCATGCTAGAAGAACAACAAGTTTGCACCATCATAGCCAACCTTGAAGGCCTCTTGGCATTTCATCTCAAGGTTCAGGGCATCACCACATATGATCAGGTGATCCCCAAGGTGCTCAGCAATGAAAGATCCCTTATGACTCAACCCACGGGATCAACATCATACCTCGAACAACAAAACAACCACCCACCCTCCAATTACAATGATAAACCTCGCATGTGGGAAAGGAACAAAAACATTACTAATGATGGTGTTGTCGATGCCAAGGTAGTCATTAGTGCTCCTCGCCAAAACACACCCAAACCACAAATCCAAATCCAACACCAAAACAATCATCACGCAATACAACAACCAAACAACAATCTGACAATCAACAATCTCAATGACCAAAGGGGACCACCCCAAAGGAATAGGAGTTATCCCAAGTGAAAGTACACCACTTTGGGGGAACCACTTGAAGGCATCATGAAAAAGCTAATAGACGAAGAACTCATCAAGGCTCCTACCTTTGAGAATTACCAAGAACCGGATGTGAAACCTCTTTGGTATAATGAAAATCAACTTTGTGAATTCCATAAAATCAAAGGCCATACCACAAACAGTTGCATGAGATTGAAAAACATTGTTCAAGATCTCATCAATAAAAGAATCATAAACGTGGAACAACCTACAGGAAATCAAGATCTTAAGATATATACGAATCTGATGCTAAATCATGGCAATAAAGGGAATAAAAATGATAAAGGGAAAGGCACCCACTCAAACTTCAATCATGTGTATGAAATAGTCATCACCTCCCTAGATGAAAATTGCATGGTCATCACCATCAAAGGCGCCCATGTTGATTGTGGAGTCACCACAAGAGGTGGCAAAGTTACCATTGCAGGGTCATCCCAGCCAAACAAAGTCCCTGCATTTAGATCTGTTCCTAATGGCTACAATGTCCTAGACCAACTCAAGAGAATTCCAATGCAAATCTCCATCATGGAGTTGCTAAAAATCTCATCTGCCCATAGGAAAATCCTTGAAGAAGCGTTGGCCTCATCCACTATCCCTGTAGATCTTGATGCGGAGAAATTCCAAGCTATGGTCAGAAATATCATTACACCTAATCTCCTATCATTCTCTTACTAGGATTTCCCTGCTCAACCATCTCACAACTGTGCACTTCAATTGGAAGCCATAGTACATAAGAGTAAAGTTAAAAGGGTCTTGCTAGATGGAGGTGTGGGCTTAAACATATGTTCTCTTAGTCTCATCAAGCAATTGAAAATATCAGAGGATTCCATCGACAAAGGGAAATGTATCACAATAAGATCATATGACGATCAAGAAAGAGTGTCTTAAGGCATGATCAAACTCCCTATTCAAGTAGGGCCAGCTCTCATGGAAACCACTTGTCAGGTCCTCGACCTTGACTTGCCATATAATATCCTCCTAGGACACCCATGGATTCATCCAATGAAAGCAGTAGCGTCCACTTTCCACCAATGTGTGAAATTTACACATGACGGACAAGAAGTGACCATCCATGGAGATCCTGAACCTTTCTCATACTGCAAAAATCTTGAAGCAAAGTATTACAAAATCCCCCAAGTGCCAAAAAATGATGAGGGCCCATCCACACCATACATCGATCCCGCCACCCTCACATCCACTTCTGCGGCAGAGACACCCACCACTCCCACCATTCCCACCATCTCTGACATCAAGCTCATTATCCAAGATAACGGCTATGGAAATTACATGCTCCCTAATAATGCTTTTGTGGTAGGAGAGTTACCACAATCTCCCAGATCACGGGGATGTCCACAAATAAATGAAGCTTCCACATCTCAAACGTCTCCTAAAGACTATCCCGAATTCACAAGTTGGGGAGACGTTGGCCAGGAGGTTATTGAGGTAGATCCATCTCATATGCTATATCAATATGAAAGACCAGTAGCTGAATTACCAATGGATGACCAAAGCAAGGGTCTGCAAATGATGCTCGCAATGGGCTACGATAGAAATCAAAGACTAGGACAAAACGACAATGGGCTCATAATACTTATCATGCCAGAGGCGCGACCATTAAAAAATCTTGGCCTTGGATGTACCCCTCCAAGTATAACCATACGAGGTCGAAGTCCTCTAGTTAGACCGGTTAATAATCCTCGTCAACTAACTACAATAGAACTATGATTACTAGTATCCATAGGTCATGTTCTAGACAACTATACCTTTGATATAACCGATGTCTGTAGTAGTAGCGATGATGAGGACCCCACATCCAACCTACCTAGGCTATTTGAAGATACCACTCTTTGCATGATTAGTACCCTATCCTTTGAACTAGACCAACAAAATCATGAGATCTGCTTAGTATATCCCCAACTCATCAACTACGACCAACAAGGACCACCAGTTCTTGATACATTAAAAAATGATGAGGTGCTCTCAGAATTCATGGGACTACAGGATAACATTCCAGATGGGGATCATAAAGCGGGGTTCATAATAGATTTGGACACACATTCCTTTTATGGGGAAACGATTGAATCCCTCAGTCATAAAAGTGAGAAATTAAGAGTAATATCCAAGTCCTTGAGTGAAAACCATATTGTGGCACTCTCTGACTAGAAAAAAGTAAAAAGAAAGGACGTATCCAATGGTGAAAACCTCTCTGAGGCACCTGAGGATGGGGGATTCAATCTTCCTTTAAGAGATATTCATCAGGAAAAGTCAGCAGTCTTGGTAGAAAAATACAATCCGGTCAACTTAGGAACATAGGAAGCCCCGCATATCACATTCTACGCTGAGTCACTACTATCAGAAGAGCAAGAGCTCCTAGCAGCATTCCTAAGAGAAAGAAAAATAAACTTCACATGGAGTTATGCTGACATGCCAGGCCTTGATCTAGAGACTGCGGTTCATCACTTAGCAGTGTATCCAGAAAAAAGCCTGTCAAACAAAAGCTTCAAAAAATGCACCCTCAGATCGCCCTATTAGTCAAAATGGAGCTAAAAAAGCTATTAGATGCAGGATTCATCCGATCGATAGATTATCCAGAATGGGTGTCAAACTTGGTACCTGTTTCAAAACCTGATGGAAACATCAGAATCTTCATAGACTTCAGGGACTTGAACAAGGAATTTCCAAAGGATGACTTCCCGCTTCCCAACATTGATATGATAGTAGACATGATAGTTGGACATGAAATGTTGTCACTAATGGACAAATTCTCAGGGTACAATTAGATCATGATAGCTAAAGAGGACCAACATAAAACAACTCACTTGTCCATGGGGGACTTATTGTTGGAACATGATGCCATTTGGTTTAAAGAACGCATGAGCAACATATCAAAGGGCCATGACATTGATATTCCATGACATGATTCATAAGACGGTCGAAGACTATGTTGACGACATTCTAGATAAGTCCAGAAAAAGAAAAGATCACATAGCAACCCTAAGTGCCATCTTTGATAGGCTGGAGGAGTAAAGGTCAAATTAAACCCTAAGAAGTGTGTATTCGGTGTACAATTGGGAAAGCTCCTAGGATATATAGTGTCAATGAGGGGCATCGAGGTGGATCCAGCAAAAGTAAAAGCAATCCTCGAGATGGAGGCACTGAAAACATTAAAGCAACTAAGAGGTCTACAAGGTAGACTCCAATCCATCCAACGATTGATAGCACAATTGGCGGACAAAAAGAACCCATATTCTCACCTACTCTACAAGGGAGTAGCGTACAAATGGGATACCAAGTGTGAAGAGGCAGTTAAAAAATCAAAGAATATCTACTGACACCACCAGTCTTAATGCCACCCATCCTAAAGAAATAATTGATCTTATGCGTGTCAGCAACAATAACAACCCTTGGAGCTCTTCTAGCTCAACATGACAAAAATGGAACAGAAAGGGCTATCTATTACATCAAGAGGACAATGGTCGGTCATGAGATAAACTATTCATTCATTGAGAAAGCATGCCTCACAGTAGTGTTTCCATCACAAAAAATCAAACATTACATGTTGGCACACAAAATAAAACTCATCGCCAAAATTGACCCTCTCAAGTATCTACTATCAAAGGCAATGCTCATAGGAAGAATGAAAAAATGGGTGATGATACTATCAGAATACGGCATTGAATATGTGGAGAGGAAAGCAATCAAAGGCCAAGTCATCACAGACCAACTTTCAGAAGCACCAATCTATTCAAAGAACCCTCTCGTCTCAAAGTTTCCAGATGAATCTATTTTCAATCTCAATGTAGTTGACCACAAGAAACTATACTTTGATGGTTCATACAAATAGCATGGATCGGGAGCTGGCATATTCTTCATCACCCCACAAGGGGATTGCATACCAAGGTCCTACAAACTGGCATTTCTTTTCACCAATAACATCACAGAATACGAGGCTTTGACTATAGGTCTCAGAATAGCAGTGCAATGGAACACCATAGCTCTCAAAGTGTACGGAGACTCTCAATTGATCATAAATCAAGTGAATGATGAATACTAGACCAAGGATGACAATCTCACTCCATACAAGAAATTGGTGGAGACTCTCAAAGAATCCTTCATCAAAATAACATTTGAGCAGATTTCTAGAACCAACAACAGAGCAGCAGATGCCATGGCAACAATTGGATCCTTACTCGACATCCCCCACAACATTCCAAAATATGAATTCTTGATTGAGTAGATTCTCGTGCCTACATTCGAGCTACCACAATTAGAATATGTGTGCAAAATTGTTGGTCCTGGTGACCCTTGGTATCACAAAATTTACACATACCTTCATATAGGAGTCATACCCGCCGACCTACCCTCAAACCTAAAACCAAACTTTGTCAAAAATGCATCCAGATTTGTCATCCTAGGAGATACCCTATATCGTAGGAGCATAGAAGGAACCCTACTACACTGCTTAAACACTAAGGAGGCATTAACTGCTCTAACTGAAGTACATAATGGTATTTGTGGTTCACACTCGAGTGGAATGACCATATCCAAAAAACTACTGAGGATGGGGTATTATTGGCCCACAATGGAAAGGGAAGCACATGATTACACCAGAAAGTGTCTACAATGTCAGCAACATGGGGACCTCATCCATGCTCCAGCTCAAGAGCTTCATCCTATCATCACACCATGGCCCTTTTCACAGTGGGGACTCGATCTCATTGGGAAAATCACTCCCACTTCATCTAACATCCACAAATTTATCATAACCGCAACATAGTACTTTACTAAGTGGGTGGAGGCCATACCCATGATGTACATAACTGAGAAGTAGATTTCAAAGTTCATCCTGAACTATCTCATTTGCCACTATGGTGTTCCACAAGCCATTATCTCAGATAATGTGACACCATTCAAGAATCAGGAGGTCCATGACTTATGCGAAAAATTCAAAATCCAACATCGCTTCTCCACCCCATACTATCCCCAAGGAAATGGCCAAGCAGAAGCTACAAACAAGACCATTCTGAAAATCCTCAAGAAAATAGTCAATGACGCAGGTCGTCACTGGCACTTACAGCTTAATCACGTCCTCTGGGCCTATCAAACCAGTATCTACACACCCACTAGTGCCACCCCTTTCTCCCTGGTCTACGGATTAGAATCAGTACTCCCCATTGAGATTGAGATCCCATCACTCAGGATATCACTGCAAAACCTCATCACAGATGAAGAGTATCGAGTGTCAAGATTGAATGAGTTGGAGCTACTAGATGAGCAACGTATAGATGCTTTAAATCACTTGCAAGTCTATCAGAATAGACTCAAAAGGAGCTACAATAAGAAAATCAGAAGCAAGACGTTCCAAGTCGAAGAACTAGTCTTAAAAGAAAATCAAAAGAATGTCCCAAACCCAAGCAGTAAAGGAAAATTTGAACCCAATTGGTTGGGACCATTCGTCATCACAACAAGCTACAAATCAGGGGCATATCAGCTATCAACACTCGAAGGGGAACCTCTACAAGAGCTCATGAATAACTCTCGTCTCAAAAAGTTTTATGCCTAAATATTTCAAGGTATAGAACAAAAAATCCAAAAAATCCAAAAATGTCATGAAAAAATGGTTACCTTGGCAAAAACCTGGCAAACAGGCATCTTGGTGGCATCAAAAAAATAAAAAAAGTAGAAAATCCAAAAAAAATCAGAAAAAGGATAAAAAATAGTAAAGAGAAAAAATCGTCCTCTAGTGAAAACCACTTTGGTGGCACTTTGGGCAAGTACCTTGGTGAAAACCTGGCAAACAAGTGCCTTGCGCAAATAAGCACTTTCCATCCACCAAGATATTTACGGCTTGTTCTGCATCATCATCCATTATGCTTCAATCATCGATCACATTCAGGTATCCATCCATCATTCATCCACCTACATCTGCATCATAGCTTGGTCCTATGTTCATATCATGATCCCTCCTAGTACTACTCGACTCATCCTCAAGGTCAGTTTGTCCTGCCTTTACCGGAGTAGTCTATTGCATCACGCTAGGGGCATGTTCTTATCGGATCAGATTCGTGTATGATATTAAAATCCTCAAAATTAGAAAATCCAAAAATATCAAAATATCAAAAACTCCAAAAACATCAAAACATCTGAAAATCCAAAAAACATGTCAAAAATTCAGTCAAAAAAATAAAAAATCAAGGTTTTCTTGTTGAACTACGTTGTCTCTGAGCTTGAACATAGGCAAGGTTGATCTTTGATCACCCCCCGAGACATTTAGGTCAGTCCTATAGGAGTCCGTCATAATAAACTAACATTTCATCATGCATATCTTCATCTGTAAATTGGTCAAGTCGTCAGTCAAACTACGTGGTCTCTGCATGTATAACGTAGGCAAGGCTAATCTGTTGATTAGCCCCTGAGGCCCCTAGGATAGGTCCTTAGGTTAGTCTCCTGGTCAAAATTTCAGAAAATCCCAAAACATGTGAAAAATCAAAAATCAAAACATTTGAAAAATCTCAAAAAATACCAAAAACAGCCTCAAAACATCTCAAAAAGATAAAAAACATCCAAATATTTGAAAAAATTCATCCATCTAATCTCGCTTGCACCTGTAATAACATCACTCAGAATAAATGATCATCCTCCTCAATCTTTGGTAAGGCAATCAGAAACAAGTCTAGCAGGTTGAATGTAAAAACTCAAATCGTCAAGTCTTAGGTCTAAGTCAGTGCATAAACAAGTTGGTCAACTCTTTGTGTCCATAGCTCATCATCCAATGGGTCCCATATCAATCATCTTTTAGATCTCTTTGGATAAACGAAATGACGTGCCACCATCCACTAACTTGTCCTAGGATGAATCCTTCCTACAATGGGCATTATCTTTTGGCAATAGTTTTAGTTCTTATTCTTAGAAAACACATCCTCCTTTGGTTAGCGGTATTGAAGAACATCAACTTGTTTGTTTACTTTGTCTTTTATCTTTTGACTTATCTTATTGCGCTCATTTCAAGGACTTCTTGATGATATCCCAAATAGAGGATTTAGAGAAATAGGAATGGGGCAACAATCATTATCTTTTTGTTTGCTATGCTTGTTGGACGTTCTTGTAATATAACCTTGGCGAATACTTGCTTTGTTAGGTATGTATGGAGGAGGTTGTGGAAAACTTGTTGACTATTGCATTGATAGGTTTACCTTTCTGTGTTTTGGTCTGAGGTGTTTAGACTTCTGAAGTGCATCCTAGCAAGGTTTTTGTATGTCAGGTGTGAACAAGGATACTCTTATCTGCTTGTCAAAGTCAAAGTCCATCACACTAGGTACAACTCCATCCTGGTTTTCTATACCTTGATGCATTGTACCACGTGTGTTATCAAACATAATAAAATTTGGCCCTTTGAAAATTCCAATTCCTCGGCAAGTAATCATCATCATCATTTTCATTTTCATCATCTTGTGTCTTGTTGAAATAACTTCTTCTCTTCTTTCTTATCGCACTAACAAGGTACTATGACAGTTGATCATCATCACCATCATCGTCATTAGTCCTAAATCCACAAATCATTAGCATATTGCATAAACTTATCATATAGGAAACGCATGCATTGCATTTCAAGCATCATATAAATAGGTTATCATAGGCATTCTTCATAGATAGGTGAATCCATTTCATTGCATTTCATCCATTACATTGCATCGCATTACATTATATGAACCATTGCATAAACATTTCATTGGCATTTCATAACCATCTCACGATACCACCTATTGCATAATCATACATAATAGGTACATGAGCATTATAAGATAATCCATCGCATACATACTTACATAAACATCATGATATCATCTCACACATTATGTTACGCATCATCATACCACTTTTCATAGACATATCATTACATCATTTAATATGTTTAGGATAATAACATTTGTTATTCTAAGCATCTTAAAAAACCATCTCATTTGCATTACATAAAACCATCTCATTAGCATCATATCATGACCATCGCATTACATCATCCATGTCATCTCATAAATAGCATCATAAATCATTCATTGTATAAATCATTGCATCACATGCAAAACGTACATCCATCCATAAAATGTTCATATATAAGCATAATTCACATAACATTTCACATATACACCATATCATTTTGCATATTACATTCCATATCACATATCACATCATATAGAAATCATTGCACATCACATTTGCATATCATAGGTTAACATAATATAGATCTGTTAGTCATAAGCACTGCATAAGAAATAAATGCATCCATAAAAGCATCATTGCACAACATATAGAAGTAAAATCAGCCACGCATAAAGGGTACACATCGCATCATATCAAAATCATCATCGGCTCATATGATTATATATCATCAATAACATAACTGTCATAATACAAAATAAATCGGATCACTATACATGTATGTCAATCAGTACGAAAAGGCCCATCGGGCTATCAAAAATGAGCCCATAAGGCACAAAAACTATCATAGCATCTTGGTCAAGCTCTGTCCTCGTGTATGCTGCCCTCGCCCCTGTCACCGTGACCATCTGTTGGTCTATAGCTAGTCCGCTCTGAGTACTCTGGGACCCGTCCTAGTCTGGGTACGACCTCATGATAATGCCTCTGATAGTACTTAGCCTCTCGAATGACATCCCTGTAAGATCGAACTGAAACTGTACCCTGGGAGGAGGAAGCTGCCATGCTCTCCAGCTATTGTCTCCTACCTAGCTCTATGGTAGCCTGTAGCTCTATAGCCTATCTCTGCTGAACGGCCTGATCCCTCTTAGCCCTGAGCTGCTCTCTCTCGAACCTCGCCTAATCTCTCTCAGCTGTCACAACCTGGACCTGAGCTTGTAACTGCGCAATCAGTGCATCCCGAGGATCCACCTGTCTTGCTGGCGGCACTAGAGGCTGAACCAGAGGTTGATCCCCAACTTGTGGTGGTGGACCTGGTGGCACCTACCGTTGGTCTTGCATATGCACATCTCCCTACTCTGGTTGCACTAGAGGTACAACCGGCTGATCCTGTTGGGCATCCCCCCTCCAGCCTCATCCTCCCCCTCTACCTCTAACTCTCCGCTGATCTAGAACTGTACCTGAATGGTGAACTGAAGCGGAGGCAGAAACTAATCCTTGTAGGCCTGAGTAGTGCCTGGATCTATGAGTCCCTAATCGTAGGCCCACGATCAAGCCACCAACTGCCTGAAGTTGTCCACCGCCTCTGAAGCAGGAATGTACCAGCCCCATGAAACCTGTGTCATGGTGTGGGTGAAGACAGCTACGTAATTATCATTGGGGCAATCTTGCGGCTCCCCGAACTGACGCTGCACACGCCCGGGAAAGTACCTCTAGATCATGGTGTGCTCCTACCCCTACATAAAATGGTCCTGGTGGCAATAGAACATTTGAGTAGCATCGTTGGCTCATTCGAGCCGACCGAGGTAGGGTCGCCAGGTAAAAACCTGCATCTCTTCCAAGACCCTCCTCCAGTAGGGGACCCCATGCTCATTGGTGTGTGTGAATGATACACCGCCTCTGTATCGCCACACGAGGGGATCGTCTGGCATCGTCGAAACTGAAACAACACATGGATGCAACACATCAATGTGCTCCCACACCCAGACATGAAGAAGGGTCACCCCTACTTCAAGTACTCTACCATCCATGTAGATGTACTCATGGAGATCTTTGTACAACAAAGCTAGAAGAATAGGCCCCCAAGCAAAACGAACTGGCCTTTCTCGCACCATCCACTCCCAACAATATCTCTAGTCGAGATTGAAGTATCACCCTCGTCTGTCAGGGGAAACGAGACTCGAGATGATGGATGCAATCACCCAATGGTAGGGAGGTGTTAGGATCCTGTGCCGCTCGAGCTCTATCTGCCCCTCACAAAAGACAATCTCGTATGTGGCGAGGAATTTGTAGCAGGCCTCGCACCCCTCGTCCATGTGAAAAATCCCCCAGCGACCGTGAATTGACAATCACAAAATCTGCCAAACGTCCTCTAAGGTGACGGTGGCCTCGCTAGTGGGAAGATGAAACAAAGACGCCTCACTATGCCATCTCTCGGCCAGTGCTGACAGCATCCCTAGGTGAGTACAAATGGGTGCTGCATATGCAATGTACCATAACCCTGCAATCCAGAGTCGATCCTAGTCCCTGTCGCTCAAGTCCTACAAATAGTCAGCTAGATCCTGTGATCTGTGCTCCCAATAGTAGAGCTCCCTTGCCGCGTCCTGCATCAAGGAAGCTCACCATGTTAATTTTTTTTTTTTTGAAAAATTCTTCACTAGGCATTCAAAAAACCTTTCTAGCGGTGCAACCCATGAAGGCGTCACAGTTTGATTTCTAATCAAACTCCAACACTAGGGCTTAAAAGAGAAAAATCGCACCGCCGCGGTGCACTTCCTCATCCAGCGGCGCACTTTGGGAAAATCAGGACCGTCGCGTCACACTTTTCAAATCCCCCCGCTAGCCCCAACCTCAGCCTTAGAGTTTTCAAACTCTTGATTTCACTGCCATGATGCTATTTAACACCGAATGATGCTATATAGCGCTGCTGTAGACTGACTGACCTTTAAAAGCATTAAATGAAGCAATAAATGAAAAACAAAGCTTAGGTAAGGGTCACTTACTGGTGCCCCGATGCTAGGTGGCCACTTGAACGTCTGAACTTGATCAAAAATGTGTAGGGGACGCTGTCGTTGCGCCATATCATCAGGAGGTCAGAGTTCAAATCTCAAGGTTACTATTGTAAGTGTTTGAAAATGACTTGAAAGTGACCCCTCGGGCCCCTTTTAAGCCTAAAAATTAGGGTTTTTTCACCCTAATTGGCTGTCCTGTTAGGGTTTTGGGCCCCCGAACCTGTTTTTATCCAATTGAGGCCTGTTTTATATTGTTTTATTGCGTTTAGACACATTTTTGGCCTCCTGGAGCCTTTTCGGACCTTTCGAGCATTTTGTCCTCTTTTTTTGCAAGATCACCCAATAATTAAAATTTTCGTCCAATCTCTTGAGGGGGTAATATAATGGCATGTTTTCTCTCACCAGGCAGCAGTGGGGAAAGTTTTTAAATAGCTAAATTTTTGGGTTTGATCAAGATCGTTTATTAATTGAACCAACGCAACAAATGCATTGCTTTAAAGAGGGGCAAAATGTAGACACGTAAAATATACTAATTGACATTGTGCACTTGATCCCGACCTACTAACATCGTTTCATCTTGAATCATCCCTCGATCTAACCATTTAATCAAATCCCCTTATCTGATTAAATTCATCAATATTCCTCTCTTAATTAAATAAACCAGTTATTTAATTAAGTCCCTCTTTGTTGTTAATTAAATCAATCAATTCGATCTAATTATCCCTATTTAATTAAATAATTAATTTTATTTGATTAAATATCTAAAGTCTATCCATTAAATTAAATAAATTAAAACCTTATTTGATTTAATCTAACACCGTCTCTTTTAATTAAATAAACCAAAATCCTTATTTAATTAATCTCTTATCATATTCCTCTCGTATTTGATTTAAATAAATCCATAAATTTGAGTCAAATAGGTCACATCATCTAATCTCCTATTAAATTAATTAACCCTTGATTAATTTAATCTCTTATCATGTCCCATCCTCTAGATTTTTCAAGTTGCACATGAAAATATATTTAATTAATTTATTAAATCTCTATTTTCCTCACAAGGCATCTTTTGGAATATTCTCCAAATTTGAATTCAAAAATTCCAAGTCAACATGTACATCTAACAAGGCAATAACTTCATCTTACATGTCCTTTCCTTGAGCCAAGTGGCATTTATTGCATTTTCCCTTCCCTCTTGCAAGTCATTTCAACAAATTTGAAATTCAAAAATATGCATTTATTGGCACAATCCCCAAATCTTGCACATCCTCCATCCATTCATAGATTGAAAAGTGGCATCATGCCATTGGATGAATTTTAGTCCCACATTGCTCAAATTTGGACATTCATCCATCTAGGCATTCTATAAATAATGAGCTCATATCCTCATTTGATCATCCACAAATTATGCAAAGTTATTATGCTAAAATAATCAGCCATTTTCATCCATCACCATTGAGTTCTTAGCTAGGTTTTTTGCAGATTTTGGCTTGGAGCTCTCATACTTCACCAACAAAGTGGACCAATCATCACCAACATATCAAGCTTGCATCTTAGGAATTGGGAAAGGGGCAATTTTCACATCAAATTGGCACCAATTCCCCCATGGGATTATGTGTTTGCTATTTTAATTAGGATTGAATCTATATTTTCTCATTTTATTGTGTTCTTCATTATTTTCTTTCCTAATTTGAAGTTTGTAAATGGATTTCATGGGGAATCCTTGTTCATGCTTGCAATATCTAACTTAATGTGTTTATTCATTGTGTTTTGCAGGTACTAGGATTGGGGTTCACACACATGGAACTCCTATAAAGTGCATGTTTAACTCTCTGGATGAGGTTCTCACCTTGTTGGATGATGAGCCTAGTTTTTGGTCTAGTTTGGGTAAAATCCATATTCTATTTGCTCATTGATGTCATGGATTTTGATGCTTAAGTGTTGGTATTGGCATAATGTTTCCCTCAAACCATTTACATTTGACATTACCCTATCTCTGCAAGCTTTAATGATATTTGGCATAATATGTGGGTCATCTATGTTGATTTGCATATGATTAATGAGTTTTTCTCAGAGTGGTTATTGATGTGTAGTTATTATGCATACTAACCTTGGACTACAGACTTAATACATCAAGTTATGGAGGAGACCGCTAGTTGGGCATGCACCATAACGTTTAGCTGAGGAGCCACTCCAGGTCAAAGGCAGCCGGTAGCAGAGATTCTTCATGCAACTGAATGTAACCACCTTGTAGTGGACCTTAATGATTGAACATGCATGGGCATTACTACTGTGATGTATCTACGCTTGACTTGCATGTTTGACCGGATTCCATGGGCATGTAACCACCACCACTTCACTTTTCCCTACTTTCCCTAAATGGCGTCCTCCTAGTTGTGGAGTTGACTGCCTTGTTAGCTGTAGTATAAATAATAATTTGATGCTCCTTCTTCAGGAGGTTGCATGATTCTACATTGTACTCTCATTTCAGTGATATAGATACATCACTCTTTGTATGCACAATTTATAGTGAATGAAAATAAAGTTCTGAGTTTGAACATCTGAGTTTTTGTTAGTATAGAGGATAATTATCCAAGGGGGGCCATTTGTTGAGTAATTTGTTCTCTTAGTTTAGCAGTAGCTTAGTATTACTTGTTGTTTGATGTTTAATTTGAAATCTAGCATTGACTATTCTTGTAGCCATGAGAAGTCCATTTTGTGTTTGTTCCTGCAGCCAAAGCAGACAGAGTAGTTCCTGTTTATTGCTCATATCTTTCATTCTCGCTTTGCATTTCAGTTCAACATAGTTGTTGGTTGATGCTTAGTATTTTCTTTACTTCCTTTTTAGCAATTTACTTTCAATATTGTGTTTCTAAGCTATAGGATGCAATGACTACTTGAGCCCTTAGTGCACATATAGTGCTGACCCATTTCAAGTTCACTTCCCTAGGTTGAGAAGTTAAATGCACCTTCATAGTGGTTGAATGACTATTCAGGTTAGATGTCCAATCTTTGAATTATGGCCGTAGAAGTCCAGTTATGAAATCATTGTAGTAGGCATACATTTTTGGCGATGTTGTTGGGGATGGTGTCAAGCTAGGAAGTTTTTGGAGTCATTGGTAGTTTTGATGTAATATCTTTGGAATTTTTTCTTAGCATAATCATGTATAGGAAGTAATGACCCTCCTGGTTGTTTACCATTTTTTTTTGTGAGCTGACTAATAGTGAGTGATACCGCATGCATAGAGGAAGGAGAAGGGATGCTTATGGGAGATTTCTTCCTAACAATCCTTGTCCATTCCAGTTAGTTGAGTACCAGAACTTATCAGAAGAAGAAGGAGATCCATACCCCTTTGCAGACACATATCCTGATTTGACTAGTTTTGAAGCCTCCTTAGAAGATAAAAATCAGCTTGAGAACCCCTTCATCCTTGAACCACATCAAGGTGGCATGGGTGATGCAAATGGGAACAGAAAAAACCAATCGGCTTTTCCTTTTCCCATTTCCCATTAGAATGAAGTTGAAAACATTAAGAACATTCCTGCCTCAACACTCCCCAAGTTTTATGGACTTGTGACCGAAGATCTTGATACCTTCTTATTTGAATTTGACATACTTTGTAGGAGTTATGATTATACTACTAATTCCCATAGGCTTAAGTTATTTCCTAGCACTTTTAAAGAGGTTGCATTAAGATAGTTCATGAGCCTAGGTAGAGATACTATGGAAACTTGGGAGGACATGAAGAAAAAATTCCTTGAGAAGTATAAGGAATATTGCAAGGGTAGTGACATGAGAGGAGACATTTTTAGAATGTAGCAGAAGGAAGATGAGAGCTTAGAAGACTACATTGCAATATTTCTATTTTGATTACAAAATCTCCACACCATGCACTTAATGAGTCACAAAATTTTCTTTTCCTAAGAGGAATCAATGATGGCTGGACGGATGCTTTGGACCTCAAGGCAGGAGGAGATATCTCCCAAGTTCCTTGGGAAGATTTCAAGAAGATATGCCAGAATTACTCTAGGGAAGCTTCAAAGAAAGGGAGAGCTTATCAATCATCCATTGGTAAGTCAACTATCAATGGAGTTTCAAGAATGGAGATCACTACTTTGTTGGAAAACTTCAAGCAATATATTATTAACAATCTAGCTACTCAGCTAGATACACTTCAGGCCAAAAAGAAGCAAGAGGAGGCAAAGATGATGTTGACATAGTATTGTCCTCATTGCAGATAAAAAAAAGAGGGACTGCAGATGTAAGATGGTTCCTAATCTAGAAAGTAAGCATATTCCACCTGAGTTCAATCCAATTCAGATTGAAGAAGACCAAGTCTACTATGTTGCACATAGGACACCCTAGGATCCAAGACAAGGTATGCTACCAGATCCACTATCCTATGTTGGACCATATTTTAAGTCTTATTCATCTGAAAACCAATGGCAGCCCACCTATCCACCTAGTTATGGAGGATATCCACCACAACCTTGGAGTAACTCTCCAAATGCTTGGCCTAGCCATCAGAGTCCTCCACTTCAGTGGTAGCAACCTCAAGGCAATTGGTAGCAATTTCAAGGGCACTTGAAACCACCTCTAGGAAATTGGAAACAAACAAACTAATGGAGAGGAGGGAAACAATGGCCTACCCAGAATACCACCTACATGCAACCACCTTCTCAGCACCAACAATCCACTATAATGCCTCCACCTACTAACCCAAATCCTACTACACCTAAACCAACCCAGCTACCAGCTCAACCCACACCCAATCCTAATAATAAACCACAACAATAGCCTATATATTTTGTTGATTCAAACCAATTTCTTGCATATGTTGTGAGTATGAGTGATATCCATTTTCATTCAAGAACCAAGTTACCAGCCCCTTCCAAGCCCATCATTACTGAGCTTCTGGTGGAAGAGGAGGAGGAGACTCTAAATGACCCTATCTAGCCAAATGCACCTTAAAGTCTTGAACCAGTCCAAGCCAAATGGACCGAGCAAGAACCACCATTTCCTCAGAGGCTGGAAGTTACTAAGAAGAAGGAAGAGAAGGAGGATACTACTTTTGACATCCTGGATCAGCTAAAGCATATATGCGTTCAAATACCCCTGTTTTAGGCCATAAAGGATGTTCCAATCTATGAAAAAGCCATTAAGGAAGCTTGTCTTAAGAAGCCAAGAAGGAAGAAGAAAGACCCAACTACAGTTCATGTGGTGGGAAAGCTAGCTGATATCATGTTGGGAAAAGTGACTATTCCCAAGTATAATGACCTAGGCAATCCTGTAGTAACAGTTGTCATAAATGGGATTCAAGTGAAGAATGCTCTGATTGATTTAGGGGTAGCAATCAATGTAATGACCAGAGACATCTTGTAGCAACTAAATATTGCAAGCATGAGATCTACTCCTACTATCCTACATCTTGTAGATAGCTCTACTATTAAGCTCGATGGTGTAGTGGAAGATCTTGTGGTAGTGCTAGACTCCTGGGAATATCCAACAGATTTTATGATTCTTTCTCCTAAGGCCACACTAGGTGGGTATCCCATTATCCTTGGAAGACCTTGGTTGGAAACAACAGATTCCTACATTGGATGTCGGTCAGGTGACATGACTGTTTCAAATGGAAGGAGTACTAAAATTTTTGTTCTTTATCCACTTGCTCAACCATCTCATGATGAAGAAGATTTTGTATGGCCACAAGTTGGTGAAGAGGCCAAAGACGTTAATTCTATGGTGTAACTTATGATGCTAGGTAGAATCTCTTTCATGCAACTCCAAGACAAGGATGAGGTGTTGGTTAACATCATTCAGAATCATTATGGAGTGGAGGAAACATCATCTTCTACTTTAGTCAGCACACTTCTGCCTATTCTTCTTGCAGCCACTGTTCTTGCAGATGTTGTTCCTATAGATAGACTTTCTACAACAATAGGTGTGTTCCATACATTGCTTCCATGTGAACTAAAGGTACCATGTGTTAATGAAGCAACCATGGTAGAATTAACTATACAAATACATGTATCAGAAGGAAGATATCTGAATGTTAATAATAAATTGAGTGAAACACAACAACTATTGTTGGAAAATCTATTAAGAGTCCATCAACATGCATTTACATTGGATTATCATGGAATGAAGGGACTGGATCCTAAAATTTGTACCCATAGAATCTA
Source organism: Sequoia sempervirens (assembly GCA_007258455.2). Lineage (NCBI taxonomy): Eukaryota > Viridiplantae > Streptophyta > Pinopsida > Cupressales > Cupressaceae > Sequoia > Sequoia sempervirens. The sequence goes on along the minus strand of VDFB02000017.1, from coordinate 91,561,523 downwards.
TATCAGAAATGATTGCACTCCAGTAAGACAACCACAAAGGAGGATTAACCCTGCACTAAGAGAAATTGTGAAAGGGGAACTACAAAAATTGCTAGATGCAGGATTTATCTATCCTATTTCAGATAGTCAGTGGGTGTCTCCGTTGGTGAATGTGCCCAAGAAAGGAGGAAAGTGGTGAGTTTGTGTTGATTACAAAGAACTTAATGCTGCCACCAAGAAAGATCACTTTCCTTTACCACTCATTGATCAAGTCTTAGATACACTTGCATGAAAGCAATACTTCTCTTTTCTAGATGGATTCAATGGCTATAACCAGATCCAAATTACACCAGAAGACTAGGAGAAGACCACATTCACCTGTCCATGGGGGAGATATGCTTACTTGGTACTCCCATTCTACTTGTGCAATGCACCTGTAACCTTCCAGAGGGCAGTCATTGGTATATTTTTAGACATTTCTCATGATTGCATGGAGATTTATATGGATAAATTTACCACTTATGGTGTTGAATTTGATCAAGCATTAAAGAATCTCAAAAGGATCCTACACAGATGTGATGATCAAAACTTGTCCTTAAATAGTGAAAAATTCTTTATGATGATGCAAGAGGGTGTAGTTCTTGGCCACTACATCTCCCACAAGGGAATTCAAGTAGATCTTGCAAAAATAGAAGTAATAAAAAATCTGCCTACACCTACAAAATAGAAGGATGTTAGAAGTTTCTTGGGTCATGTAGGATATTATAGGTGATTCATCAAAGACTTCAGCAAGGTAGCAGCACCGTTGTATACCCTTCTCACTAAGGATGACAAATTTTAGTGGATTGAAGCTTGTGACAAGGCATTTTACACTTTGAAGATAGCTTTGACAAATGCTCTTGTACTTAAGGAACCCAATTGGGAGCTTCCTTTCCACATTCACACTGATGCATCAGATTATGCCATAGGAGTAGTCTTAGGACAAAAAGAGGGAGCTATTGAAAATGCTATATACTTTGTCAGCAAAAATTTGTAAGGAGCTAAATTTAATTATACTGTGACAAAGAAGGAAATGCTGGTTGTAGTTTATGCACTGAACAAATTCAGACATTACATAATGGGCTATCGAATCTTTGTGCACAATGATCATGTAGCCATTAGATATCTCATGAGTAAACTTTTGATCACAGGGAGATTGGCAAGATGGCTATTATTGATGTAGGAGTTTGATATAACTATTGTAGATAAGCCAGGAAGAGCTAATGTTGTTGCAGATTTTATTTCAAGGTTGACTAAATCAGAAGACAACCAGCCCATAGATGACTCTTTTCCTAATGAGCATCTATTCTCCCTCAGTGTGCAAATACCCCGGTATGTTGAAATAGCCAACTACTTGGTCACAGGTAGAGTTCCTTCTCACTTCTCCCCAAAAGAGAAAAGGGCACTCATTGAAAAATATTTTCCTTTCTCTTGGATTGTTGGTTGTTTGTTTTACACTAGACCTGGCCATGTCATGAGAAGATGTGTGAGAGAAGATGAGACTTATGACATTTTGTATACATGTCATAATGAGTTGTGTGGACGACACTTTGTGGCCAAAAGGAGAACAATGAAGATCTTGAACACAGGGTACTACTGGCCAACACTCCATAGAGATGCAGGAAGGTATACTAGAAAATGTGATATATATCAAAGGATGGGCAGACCAACTAGATCTAATGAGATGCCACTATGCCCTCAAATAGTGATAACTCATTTTGACAAATGGGGATTACATTTTGTAGGACCAATTGACCCTTCATCAAATGGTAATTCTTATATATTGGTATGCACTTATTATGTAACAAAATGGGTAGAAGTCAAGGCCATGAAGCATGCAAAGGATAACAAAGTGGCAAAGTTTCTTTATGAGGATATTTTCACAAGATATGGAGTTCTAAGAGAAATAGTGACTGACCAAGGGCCACAATTCACATCAACCCTTGTTGCAACATTGGTGAATGAATATAACATTAGGCACAAAATATCTACTCCTTATCACCCCTAGGCTAATGGCCAAGTTGAGGTGGAAAATTAAGAAATTGAAGCTATTTTGACCAAAACGGTGGCTATTTATAGGAAAGATTGGACTAACAAATTACTTGAAGCTATTTGGGCCTATAGGACAACACGAAAAAAAACTACAAGCTTCACCCCATTTGAGTTGTTGTATGGGAAGAACGCCATGATGTCAATCAAATTTGAACACAAAGCTCTACAAACTATAGTGGATTTAGGGATGGACATTTCTGAAGCATAGAGAGAAAGAATCATGCAGCTAAATGATTTGCATGAAATAAGGAGAGCAGCCCTACAACATAATGAATTAGTATAGAACTAGAGGATCAGGTGGCATGATAGATTTATCAAAGGAAAGAAGTTCAAACCAAGAGATTGGGCCTTGCTCTATGATTCTAGATATTAGGACAATGCAGGAAAATTGCAGACGAGATGGCTGGGACCCTACGAGATTGTTGAGGTATTTCCCAATGGAGTCATCGAGCTTACCACCATTGACCTTGTCAGGTTCAAATTACTTTTCAATGGTCATCGCCTCAGGTTATATCCTAGGCTAGCTTCTAAAGAAGAATTCCTGCAATAGTTCACCCAACACTCAAAGCTTCCTGCAACTGAAGGTGATGGACCTAGTGTCCCTCCTTAGCCTAATTGAGGTACGTACTTTTCATAATAAAGACTTTCACTTATTTGGAAGTCCATTTCTCCACCCATCCACCCATCCCTACCACCTTTCTCTCTCTTCCATCACTTCATTCCATCTCATTCCATTCCACCCCATCTTCATTCATTGCTCAATCTAATTTCTAGCAAGGTGAGCGATACTTATCCACGATCTTTGCAGCAAATCTTCCACACATTCAGGTATGTGCAAATTAATTGCTATCTTTAATCATCTTTTAAGAACATTCATTTAATCATTGTACGTTAGCATAGGTATTCACGTAAATTCCATTATTGCTTGTCAATCACCACTCCCATCTCACATGTGTGGACACATGTCCAAATTTAGGTTGGGGGGAGGGAAATGAAAAAGATGCAAATATTTTATTGCCCATGTGTCAAACCATATTAGGCTGCATCAAAATTTTAAAATGAGCTAATTGCATGAGTGAAATGATAGTAACTACAACTACCAATTCTTCCTATCATAACTTCCCTTTATCACTTTTTTTCTTGCTATTATTGCCTTGTCCTAACCTTGAGTTGCAAGTAAGAAGACAAAACAAAAGAAAGGAAATAAGTTGACACAAATACTATAGGGAAGCGCAAAAGTGAAAGGAGTTGCAGAGCATTTGTTTGATTGCACACAATGGGAGGTAGGTTAGTTTGAAATGGACCCATAGTGCATGATATCTTACTACATGATGCACAATGTATAGTTGAATTTCAAAACTGTGGATGGTTTTGATGAAGGCATTGCCCTTGAATTTCCCCAGACATTTTTGGAAGGAAAAGCCACAATAAAAGGGTTAGAAGTTGTAGCAATAGAGGCAAGAATTGTAGAAGTTATAGGGTTACCTCCTGATGGTGAAAATTACCCTGTTTCTAGAGATGTTAGGACACCTAGGGCTGAATTTGTAGAGCCAAATGATCCCCCATTGACCATAGACAAGCATGGCGCAAAAATAATGTATTTTCCTGAGCCATGGAAGCAAATAGCTATGTATGTCATCAAATACATTACTTGTGAAGGCCGCCAGTCAAACTCACATTCTGTCCACTTCAAGATTTTGAACCACATGAGACACGGGAAGAGGATGAATGTACCCAATGTGTTATACAATCTTCTCTCAATCATGGTGACCGAGACCCAGAAAGGTAGGGACAATTATGTTTCCCACCATTTCCTAATTAAATTGCTAGTTGAAAAATATTTGCGTGATGTTTCTGGAATGAATTGGGAAGTGTTTATTAAGGTTGATCAAGATTATCACCAAGAGGAGTTTGTCGATGTTGAAAATTTACCACCTAGGGCTATACCTCGATCTCATAGGTCTAGCAGGAGGGTAAGCATGACTGAATCCATTCCTAGTGCTTCAACCTCTGGTGTTGGCTATGGCATGAATCCTCCTACAGTTGAGGAAATCATTGAAATTAGTTCTTCTGGAATAGAGTGCTTAGGAAAAGAAAGCTCTTCCTCGGGTCCTGATGATGATGAAGTCCCACTTGAAACCCTCATGAAAAATAGGGCACAACAGAAGGAGGTAGAAATAAGAAAAGGAAAGGCTAAAATACAACCTATGAAAATAAAAGTACCAAGTTCGAAAAAGAGGAAAGTTGAAATTCCTCCTGCAGCCAAAAGAAGACATGAAGGACCTACTAGAAAATCAAGGCCAACCAGGCCTGTCCAGGAAAGCCCTAAACCTGATGAGACCCCCACATGAAGACCCTGAAGCTCCAATGGAGTAGGTGTGTGAAAAAGAAGAAGAAGGCATATTTAAGGGAGCAACAAACATAACACTAGCTAATCTTGCTAGCATTGCAGAGGAATTGGAAGAAAATCATAACTTCCTGCAGCATGGAGTCTTGTAGCAACAACTAGAACCAGAGAAGGAGTTCTTGTAGCTACAACAAGAGCAAGAGTCCCTGTAGTGAAGAAAAGAAGAAACAACACCCTTATAGCCGAAGACAACTGGAATACCTGAGTCTATGCAAATAATGCCATATACCAAAATACTGGTAGTTATTCATAACCCTCCTAATTTTTTAGTACATGCAACAATTTTGAATATTTGGATAGAGATACAAAGAAGGGAGGAAGAATGGAAAAGGGAAAAATGGAAGTTAAAGGAAGAAATTCAAAAGAAGGATGTAGAAATTGAGGAGAAAAATGCAGAAATTGCTACCTTGAAGAAGAGGGTAGATGATATGGTAGCTTTGGCACCAAAAATTCTAGAATGTAGAGAACCCCCGAGGGTCTATGCTTTGCTCCTGAAAGAGAAGTATCTCTCTTTTAAGATTTCAATACTTTCCTTAGGTTTGAATCCTTCTGTTGATACCCCTATGGAATTTTTCAATGATTATAGGATTGCCTCTCCTGAAATGAAGAATTTGTTATGTGAATTTTATTTACATAATTATGTTGTCACGAAAGACCATGAATGGAACCCATTTTTGTATGTTGGAGATGTTCAATTGAGAGCATTCATATATTGGGTGCAAAATGAAATTAGTTGGGGACAACAACATGGTGTTTATAAATAATTGGAGTATGATATCCCTTTGCATGTTAGAGCTGAATCAAATAACCCAAGGGATATTTATAGAGAATGGCATAGAATGCTGCTCAGACTGAGCTATGGCAATAGGATTATGCCTTGGATTGAGGCAGCTTACACCGAGTATGAGGTAAAAAAAATAGCAACAGAGGAAACCATGAGAAGATTTTTATCCCAGAGATGGAATAGTTTAACCAATGAGCCGAAGTAGGTTGAGCCTCATTCCATCCACAATTATGTCGTAGCGTTGAAAAGAATTGAGAGACATATTCAAATTGGAAGAACTCGGGGATGACATTGGCTTCCCCTAACTTTTCAGCCACCCATGCTCATGTGGCCTATTCCAAATTTCAGATTCTACCAGAGTGATATTGTTGCAGAAAGGAAGAGATGGGATAGATTTGATAGATTGGGAGGATTCTATTGGGATCCTAACTCACGCATTGTGGTCATTGATGTTGGACAACTCTCAGTTGCAAATTTTAGAACTTTAACCAAGCAAAAGAACAACTCTTCCCCTGTTGGAGGACAAGAAAAATGTTAGGTTGGGGGGAGTGATGAGCCTAGTTTTTGGTCTAGTTTGGGTAAAAACTATAGTCTATTTTCTCATTGATGTCATGGATTTTGATGCTTAAGTGTTGGTATTAGCATAATGTTTCCCTCGAACCATTGACATTTGAAATTACCCTATCTTTGTAGGATTTAATGATAATTGGCATAATATGTGGGTCATCTATGTTGATTTGCATATGATTAATGAGTGCTTCTTATAGTGGTTATTGATGTGTAGTCATTTTCCATACTAACCTTGGATTGTAGACTTAATACATCAAGTTATGGAGGAGACCGCCAGCTAGGCATGCACCATAACATTCAACTAAGGAGCCGCTCCAGGTCAAAGGTAGTCAGTAGTAGAGATTCTTCATGCAACCAAATTTAACCACCTTGCAGTGGACCTTAATGATCGAGCATGCATGGGTATTACTGTTGTGCTGAATCTATGCTTGACTTGCATGTCTAATTGGATTCCATGTGTGCATAATTGTTGTCGCTCCACTTTTCCCTACTTTCCCTAAATGGCATCCTCCTAGTCGTGGAGTTGACTACCTTGTTAGCTATAGTATAAATAATAATTTGATGCTCCTTCTTCAGGAGGTTGCACAATTATACATTGTACTCTCATTTCAGTGATACAGATACATCACTCTTTGTATGTACAATTTATAGTGAATGAAAATAAAGTTCTGAGTTCGAACATCTGAGTTGTTGTTAGTATAGAGGATACTTATCCAAGGGGGGCCACTTGGTGAGTAATCCATTCTCTTAGTTTAGCATTAGCCTAGTATTACTTGTCATTTGATGCTTAGTTTGAAATCTAGCATTGACTATTCCTGCAGCCACTAGAAGTCCATTATGTGTCTATTCCTATAGCCAAAGTAGATAGATTAGTTCCTATTTGTTGCTCAGATCTTTCATTCTCGCTTTGCATTTCAATTCAGCATAGTTGTTGGTTGATGCTTAGTATTTTATTTACTTCCTTTTTAGCAATTTACTTTTAGTATTGTGTTTCTTAGCTATAGGACACAATGACTATTTGAGCCCTTAGTGCACATACATTTCTGACCCATTTCAAGTTCACGTCCTTAGGTTGAAAAGTTAAATGCACCTTCATAGTGGTTGAATGACTATTCAGGTTGGATGTCCACTCTTTGAATTATGGTCGTAGAAGCCTAGTTATGAAATCATTGTAGGAGGTAGACATCAGCGATCTTTGTGAAATCATTGACCTTAGCTCCACAAGAGCTTGGTGGAGAGGACCTTGTGGGACCCTCTTCCTTAGCCCTTATTGCGAGAGGGTCAGACGCTCCTCCTCTTAATGTTCCACCATTGTAAACTCATTCTCCTTCCTCCTATGATGATCTAGAGTGGGAAGCAAATGACCTCTTGGTCGATCAGTGTTAGGGGGAGGCCCCTTCTTTATCTTTAGATTAGATGTGTGTGTGTGTTGTGACATGTTCCCCTGTGATTGTGGTATCTATGCCTAGATGACCCTTGTCACCCTTGTTGGTGCTTGGATAGAGGTGTGGTTTTTGTGTCGTAAACCTTCTTCTATTTGTATCATCATTCTTCCATGTTTGTGATTGATTTTCAAAAAATTGGGGATGATGCAAAGTGTTGGGGGGAATTTAGGCTTCCCTTCCATGTTGACCCATTTTTTAATTTTTACTTTGTCTTCTCGTACATTCTTCACATGGTCTGATATACTAGGGGGTTGATGATAGTTCATTTTATATACTATTACTATACTTATATATATTTATGAGCAGTTCTAACCATGAAATATCAAGCTACCACTATTCCCTATGTTTATGTTCTTTTCTCTTTCACTCTTTTCTTATCTTTATCTCTTCTTTTCTCGAGAATCTTCTCAATTTTTTTTTCAAAGAATCACATTCTGGACTTGAAACCCTAATGAAACGTGTTTCCTTCATCATGGGTTTGTAAAGAAAGAGCTTGAGAACATTCCTCTAAGGTGGGAGCGACTTCGACCTTCCCCTCATGTGGGGGAATTTTCTTCCTTTCGAATTCCTTGATTAAGTGAAAATATTTCAAAAGGATTCCTTGATGATGAATCAATTCGAGAAATAAACATCTCTTCCATACTTTAGAACAGTGCATCCCTTGAGTGGACCCCTTGTTTATGTCAGGTTCCTAAGGGACCCCTTTGAAAATTTTCCAACTTTTTGATGGTCTGCATGACTTTCCGCTTACTTGCCTATGTGGCCTCTTTTAGACATGTTCTATCTGAGGGTAAACATGTCACTTTACGGGTGCACATGTGAAGGTGTTTTTTTACTGTATTGAGTCCCCTTTCTTTGGGTTTTCTCCATGTGATATATCTTGGGGGATACCTCCCTATAGGTCTGTAGGTCTTTAGGGCACTTCTTCTGAGATTCCTCCATGTGATAGATCTTTGGGATTGCTCCCCTGTAGGTTTGTGGGTCTATAGGGCGCTTTAGGTTTCCTCCATGTTAGAGATCTTGGGGGATACCTCCCTGTAGGTCTATGGGTCTATAGGGTGCTTTCCCAGGTTTCCTTCATGTGAGAGATCTTGAAGGACACCTTCCCTGTAGGTCTGCAGGTTTATAGTGCACTTTCTTAGCTTCCTCCATGCGAGAGATCTTTGGGGACACTTCCTTGCAGATATGTGTGTATCGCTATTCTGGCTATCCTTCATGTGAGAGATCTTGGAGGACACCTTCCTTGCAGGTCTACGAGCCTGTGAGGTGCTTTCTTCTTAGGGATTCCTTCATGTGAGAGATCTTGGGGGTTTCCTCCTCCTTATAGGTCTATGGGCCTATAAGATGCTTTCAATCTACAACTTCATAGTTCTATGAAGCTATGAAATCCTTTACTTTTCTTGCACTCTCGAGTTCACTAGATCATGGTCTACTTCCTTGATGGTTCAGGTATACATTTATAACCTTACTAATTTTTCAATCTACTTTATCGAAGCACTCATCAATATTCATGCTCACTAAAGTGGGGGGAAAATGTATAGGCACAAATTTGTACTGCTTATGTAAATTCGCCTTTTACACTTCCTCACCTTAGAAAACTAAATTCGAAGGAGAAATTCCACATTAGCCAGCTACCTTTGTTCCACTTGGTGTCCTTTTTTTGCATTGGTAGAAGAATAACTATTGGGGACGCCTATGCAGTGCGCATACATCCACGCAACAAACTTACATCCTTGATGGATTCCTACATCTGAAGTTGGCAGAGGCATTACACTTCCCATTGGGGTCAGTTTTTAATATCCCTCTTCGACCAATCAACCTGAACATGGAATTTTCTCTCATCCTTCCTTGAAAAACACTCTTCCTTCATGCATTTCATCTTCTAAGAATTCAACTAATCTTCTTCACAATCCTCTAGCAATTTTCTACACAACCCTTCTTGCATTCTCAAGCATTCTAAGCTTTGAAGTAGCACTTTGGCACTCCATAGTAGTAGCAACAACACTCCATTAACTCTGTAGAGCAAGTGTGGAACAAACCATTGTAGCAAGGGCTTGAGTCCTCTTTTTCTCCTCCACTAGCTAGTGAACTCTTGGTGGAGGTGGTAAGCATTTTCACTTCTCTCCTCTACGATTTTGTTGAGTAGCACATTACTGTTTTGTAGTGTTTATTGTGTTCTCTAAATTCTTTTCTCCTTTATCACACTTCTCTTTATCATTTCTATCTTGGCTTTTCGTGGAGGTGGAAACACCAAAATGGGGGTCTGACTGAGGTAGGCCCCTATACAACCCCCCAACAATTTTCCTCTTTCTTGTGTGTAGGTGGATGTTCATTTGGAGCTAGCTGGCGAACATGCCCTTTTAAGAGATCATTTTTGTCACCCTAGCTTTAATATATCTATTTTATCATATTCATTTGTACTTATTTTACCTTATAGTTTTGTTTTGTTCCATTAAAAATCACTAGCTAGGTTGTCAGCTCATTTTTTGATGGTTCTTATTGTATTTTTGGTCCTTTGGTCATACGAACGATAGCACACCTGAGAGACGCCAGTGCACCACGTTGTCATCCCAGAACTATGATTTCGTCCTTAGGAAGAGAGCTACCTGAAGTGCAGTGTTGAATCCAAAAATAGGCTCACCTAGCCCCATTCTGGATTTTAGGTCTGTAGAGTGATTAAAGGACCTTATAGTCCTCATCATTCTTGTCCCTCGTTTCAAAACACCCCTTTAGAGTGAGGTAAGTTAGGGTAGCCTTCCACTCTTGGATCTCTATGACCGGGGGCCTTGAATGTGGTTGGTCCCCCTCTCTTACACCAATGTTCTCATGAACTTCATAACACCTGCCACAATCTATTGGTACTCAATCAATTCCACAGAGTTGGTATCACAAGCTTTCACCTTGTATGCAAGCTATTCTTTCCAATAGAAAAGATGTTATTTTTTCTCCTCTATGGTAACTGAATCGTACACCATCTGCAAGTCTGAGAGAGTGATCTCTACCATAGGCCTCTTCTTTGCTACGTCTTCTCTAATTGTTGAATCTTCACGCAAATATCATGGGCTCTATGCCTTAGCCGATACCTTAGATGTTTGGTGTACCATGTACAATCTTAGCTATTGGTTTTCAACCTTTAGGGATGCTTTTTCTTTGTCATCCTTTTCCATTCTTTCTTTGACACTCACTGATGCAACTTCAAGGAGATCTACCTCCACCTGATGAGTGGTCTTACCGAGGTTGAATTTCCACAAGGTGAAGTCATCAACCTCTAATTCATTTGCATTCCTATCTTCAAGTGGCTCAATTGTCTCTATGAAAATTTCTTTGTTAGCATTCTTTCCTACATGGATCTGCTTCTTCAACTTCTTTATTGGAATTTCTTGAGGGACATGGTCAAATTTTGTGAAGTCCATTTGGTAGGATGGCCTCTTTCTCTTCCTTCCTAAGAGACTCTCAAACCAAAATGAATCTTGACTAGCCTCGCTAGAAGGAGGAATGTTAGGCCCTTGAATTCCTAATGAATGGGATTGTGTTATAGTATCGTGTGGTGGAAAATCCAAGTCAATGGGGATCGGTGGCTAATGCGGTGTTAGCAAAGTGGGAAGCTTTGCTTCCATCTCTAGTACTATATTAGTTGCAACTGCTTCCATTATTGGCTCTTTCTTAGCTATAATTGTCTCAATTATTGGTTGTATTTCAGTTGTAGCTACTTCCATCACTAGCTTAGTTGTGTTTGTGACTGTCTCCACATGTAACTCTTGCTGATTTGTATGAACAATCAATACTCTTCCCCTTATGTGTCCTGATATTTTGGCTCCTCTAGGAGGGTTACTCCATTTCTTTTGTCTAGGCTTAGCTCTCGACATGGAAGGTGTTAGTGTTGGAAGGTATATTTCAATCAATTAAATGTAGATTTGATCAATAAAATAGAGAAATAGAAAACCCAAAAAAATTAGAGCAACAAGAAGACAACACAAAGATTTAATGTGGTTCACCAAAATTTAGGATACATCCACCAACAAGAGGGTCCAAAATATATTAATCTCCTAGAAACTAACCTTTACAATGAAATGCAAAGACATGCAAATCCATGTAGCAACATGCAACAATGTTTTTATCACGTTTTTCACTTGTTGGTTTTACACAACCATGGCTATGGGTACCAACAGCTTCTCCTGCATTTTTCCAGCCACTACTTTCCAATTTTTTGCTAATGTTTTTCATGACCTGCACCACTCAAAACTCATCCCTGAGTGTCCTAATAATCTCCCACACATGTCCCATTAATTACCAATGAATTTTGGCCATTGGTTGTGCCTCATGCACCCTATAAAATTTCTTTGGGAAGTTACAATTACTTTTTCTAGATTTTTCTAGCTGTCCATATACTTTATAATTAAATAATCACTTCCAGCTATAACTAATCACTTTCAACATTTAATATTTTTTTGTAACAACCTTTTAAACACAAGTGCAACATAAATATAAGTGCAGAAAATTATTTAATAAAATAATATAAAGATTTTATTTGAGTTTGATTTGTCTCCACAACATAACAATCTCCCACTTGGAGACTGACCATAACAGTGTTTCCCCTACAACTCCCACTGGAAATCAACACCTTGGACCCTGTAATTCCCTTTTACTTAAATTCAACCTTGAGGCCAATCAAAGCCGAAGAGGAGCTTAGCTTCTCCCTTTTCATTGCCTTCATAAACATATCCGTTGGATTATCATCTGTATGTATCTTGTCCAGCCTTACCTGTCCATCCTCCAACACCGACCGAATGAAATGATATCTCAGTTGTATGTGTTTTGTTTTAGAGTGCAATTAAGAACTTTTTGCAAGATGTATAACACTCTAACTATTCGTAAACAATTAACTTCTACCTAATGTTTTCCTATTCTTCCATGAAAATTTGTAGCCATATCATCTCTTTTGTTGCCTCTTTTGTAGCTACATAATCTACCTCCATGGTGGATAAAGTAACCATCTTTTATAACTAAGAACTCCAACTCACTACTATCCCACCAACTATAAATACATAACCTGTGGTACTTTGCTTGGTATCAATATCCCCTGCCAAATTTGAGTCAACATAGCCTTGTAAATCAGTATTAGAGCCCCCAAAACATAAAAATTTATTAGATGTACCTCTCAAATACCTGAGAATCCATTTTACCGCATTCCAATGCTCAACTCTGAGATGACTCATATACCTACTAACAACTCCTATGACATGTTTAATATTTGGTCTTGTGCATACCATGGCATACATTAAACTACCTACAACTAAAGCATATAGTACCTTGGACATTTTTTCTTCCTCCTCTTGTGTCTTTGGACACATATCCTTAGTCAATTTGACATGACTAGGAAAAGGTGTGCTAACAAATTTTGCATTCTCTATATGAAATCTCCACAACACCTTTTCAACATAATCGTCTTGAGATAAAAACAATTTCCTATTTTTCCTATCTCTAGTAATCTTCATACCAAGGATTTGTTTTGCTTCCCCCAAATCCTTTATAGTAAATTAATTTTCTAATTTTTGTTTTAAATTCTTTATGTGATCCATGTTAGACCTCACTACAAGCATATAATGTAGCTATCATCATCTAACCTCTTAAAGTAAACACAATGGTCTAAATTGCACCAGTTGTAGCCTTACTCAGCCATAAAAACTATCAAATTTAATATACCATTGCTGAGGTGCTTGCTTCAAGCCATATAAACTTTTCTTCAATCTACACACTAGTTTCTCCTTATCTTGACCTCCAATCCTTGTGGTTGTTCCATATATATTTCCTCTTCCAAATCACCATGGAGAAAGGCTATTTTAACATCAAGCCATTCTAAACGCAAATCTTCAACAACCACAATACTTAAAATAGTACGAATAGAAGTCATTTTAACAACCAGAGAAAATAATTTATCAAAATAAATACCTTTTTCTGTGCAAATCCCTTTACAACTAATTTAGCTTTAAATATTTTCTTACCTCCATCTTCCTCTTTCAGCCTATAAACCCATTTGTTTGGTAAAGTAATTTTATCTGCAGGCAACTTGCATAAGTCCCAAGTCTGATTTTTCAGCAAGGATTCCATTTCTTCTTCCATTTCATGCTCCCACTGAACCTTTCCATCCACCTTCATAGCTTCATCATAACATTCTGGTTCACCAACATCAGTCAATAAAATAGAATACAAAGAGGGAGAAAATATTTTTGGAGGTCTACTTATCCTTGAAGATCATCTAACATTCAATGGAGTTTGTGGTATTTGCTTTTTTTGTTGTTGTGGAGCATGAGGAACCACTGGAACATCATTTTTTGGAGTATCATCCAACACTACATAATCATTTTCTTTCTTCTCATACTGGTGCAACTGATCTTTGCACAACACTTTCTCATTGAATATGACATACCTACTTCTCACAATTTTCTAATTTTCAAAATCCCAAAGCCTATAACCAAATTCATCAATTCCATATCCAACAAATATAAATTTCTTTGATTTTGCATCAAGCTTGGCTCTATTTTTTGAATCTACATGTGCAAATGGTTCACAACCAAAGGTTTTGAGAAAAGAATAAGTCACCTTCTTACATGTCCATGCTTCCTCTAGAATACCACAACCCAAAGGATTAGAGGGACCTCTATTAATCAAATAAAAAAAAATGTTTACAACCTATACCCACATGTTTAAAGGTAGTCCAACATGCAATTTCATAGTTTGTGCACACTCCTCATTGTTCTATTCATGTGCTTAGCCACTTCATTTTCCTATGGAGTCCTTAGAACCATTTTCTTCCTACAAATACCATTAGAGGAACAATAATATTCAAACTCTTTGTTGAAATACTCACCACCATTATTAGATCTGAGATATTTAAACATTTTACCTGTCTCATTTTCAACCAAGCTTCTCCATTTTTTAAAAGTTTCAAATACATAAAATTTATGCTTAAGGAAATAAATCCATACCTTTCTTGTTGCATCATCAATAAAAGTGACATAAAACTGAGACCCACCGAGAGAAGATACCTGAGCTGGTCCCCATACATTTGTATGCACAAGCTCCAATTTCTCATCTTTCTTTTGCTTCCCATCCTTAAGAAAACTAACTCTCTTTTGTTTTCCATACACAACTTTCACATAAATCCATATTAACACATTTTAGACCTGGTAAAAAATTCTTTGAATGAAGTACTTTCATACATTTTGCACTCATATTCCCAAGTCTATTATGCCATGGTGATGATTCAAAACACACAACAATTGTCTAATTTTTTGTCTATTGAACTGTAGCAATTGTTCCTAAACATTGATTTTTATCTGCAACAACTAAAGAAGAAGGAACAGTATGACCTGTACAAAGATATAAGGTGCCTACTTTCACACCTTTTGCTACCACTAAGGAACCTTTTATAACCTTCCAATTTTTATCACTAAATGTAACAACACAACCTTCATCATCTAGTTGCCCTGCTGAAATTAATTTTTTGTTTAACTTTGGAACATGCCTTACCTCATGTAGTAGCCAATGATTTTCATTCTGCAACGTAATCTTGAATCTTCCCTTTCCAAAAATTTGACAGGGTTCATTATCTCCCAAATAAATCAACCCAAAATCCCCTTGGACATAATCAAGAAAATAACTTCTATTGGGTGTAGCATGAAATGAAGCCCTTGAATCTAGCACCCAAGAATCATCAGCATTATCAAGGGAAATAATCAAAGCATCCTCATTAGATTTATTACTTACCACATTTTCCTCCTTTATTTTTCTGAGCCCAACAATATTTCTTTAATCGACCCGACTTACTGCAGTACCAACAATCCTTTTATCTGGATTGGGACCTCTTGTCCTTTGATTTTATTCATGACTTCCCACGACCTCTAGAATTCTTTCCTCTCTCCTTTGTTCTACCCCTTCTGTCTACATTCAAAACACTACTTGATGTGGATGTACCACCTGAGCTTTTCCTATGAATTTCCTCGTTCAAAATAACACCAACATCATCAAATTTTAGCTTATTTGAATTAGAAATAGAATTACTAATTGGGATTACCAAGTTATTCCAACTTTCAAGCAAAGAACACAAAATCAAAAGAGCCCTAACTTCTTCATCAAATTTTACATTAACAGAATTCAATTGACTAGTAACTATGTTAAACTCATTTAAATGATCAAAAAGTGACCCACCTTCTACCATTTTCATATTAAATAAAAACTTCATAAGAAATACCCTATTTGAAGCTGAAGGATTTTCATATAATTTTTCCAATGTCTTCATAAAATCTTTCGTTGTATTTGCTGTTGAAATATTTAATTCCACTGATTGTGCCAGGCATAAGAAAATACTACAAAGTTCCTTTCTATCTAGAATATCCCAATCCTCATCAGACATAGCGAGGTTCTTGGTTTTCCCTTCCAATGGCCACCATAAATCCTTCTAATAAAGATAGTCTTCCATCTTCATCTTCCATAACTGATAGTTATGCCCATTAAATTTGTCTACCTTTAGCTTTCCCTCTTCTACCATAACTCCCACTCAACCGTGAGACCTTCTTGCAAAGGATAATTGAACACAACCCACTTTGATACCACTTGCTAGGGTTAGAAGGTAGATTTTAATTGGTTAAATGAAAATTTTATCAATAAAATAGAGAAATAGAAAACCAAAAAAAAATATAGCAGCAAGAAGACAACACAAAGATTTAACGTGGTTCACCCAAATCTGGGCTACATCCACCAACAAGAGGGTCCAAAATATATTAATCTCCCAGCAAATAACCTTTACAATGACATGCAAAGAAATGAAAAGCCATGTAGCAACATGCACCAATGATTTTATCATGTTTTTCACTTGCTAGTTTTACACAACCATGGCTACGGGTACCCATAGCTTCTCTGGTGTTTTTCCAGCCACTACTTTGTGATTTTTTTCTAACATTTTTCATGACTTGCACCACTCAAAACTCATCCTCGAGTGTGCTAATAAGCTCCCACACATGTCCCATTAATTACCAATGAAGTGTGTCCATTGGTTGTGCCTCATGCACCCAATAAAATGCTTTCTTTGGGTGGTTACAATTACTTTTTCAAGCTTTTTCCAGCTATCCATAGAATTTTTAATTAAATAATCACTTCCAATTGTAACTAATCACTTCCAGCATTTCATATTTTCTTGTAACCACCTTTCAAATACAAGTGAAAAAAATTATTTAATAAAATAATATGAAGATTTTATCCGAGTCTGATTTGTCTCCATGACACAACAAAAGGTAGTGAAGAATGAACTAGTGGCAGCTCTGTGCGGGGAATAACTTCCTTCCTTGTCCTTTTACTATCCAAGTAGAGTTGACTATTTCTGACAACCTTGCTTGTTCTTTCCTCAATAGAAGTACTTTCCTTGGCATGCCAATCCACTATTTGAAGAGGTTGTGAGTCAACCGGATCTATGAAGAATGAGGGAAGAATGATTTCCCCATCATCATCAAATAAGCCTTCCACGTCCTCTGACATGAAGTCAACAATTTGTGGAAGTCTAAAATGGTAGTAATTGAATCTTCTCACTTTGAACTCATCTTCACAGTTGACCCAATAGTCCTCCATGGAAGACTCGCATGAAGAGTATTGCTCAAGGAATGCTGCATAGTGACCCCAAGGATCATACGACCATCTCTCGATGAGATACTTAAGATTAAGTCTCACCATTTTCTAGCCTATGGCCTTGGCATCAACCACTGTCTTGCACCTGTAAAGTCCCATCTCAAAAGGAAAGTTTGTGGCCGTCTTGTGTTTGTTATGTAAATGAGAATGTACCTCAAAAAACTATTGCAATAATTCCATGGAGACCACCCTATCTGATGGATAGCGAGGTAACATGGCGGGATGACCAAAGTACCTATACACGTGTATGTAGGTGGTAGTGGAGAACTAGATGAACCAATCTGCCCAGTCTGCCATTACCTCCTTAGCTACTGCTGATATGCGTATATGCAGCTCATGATCAAGGTATCTCATAGTGTGCATTAGGAAGATATCATTTACTCGCTTGAAATTTCTTTCTACTTTTGTGAACTTGAGCTACGAGAAATACTCATGAACCTTTCGCACACCCAGAGTTCCCACATTGTTCAACACTCTAAACTGGCCTTGGAAGGAAATCAGATATAGGGAATATGAACACATGTGAAACCTGTGAGCCTCTAAGAATTCAATCATCTTCTTGTGGAGAGTATCACTAATGAGGGTGAGCCAGCCATAGTGTTCTTTGTTACTCACAATTTTGGTGATGGCATAGTACATCCATGATTAAAATTTGTTCTCCTCCTCTTGACCAATGATGCAATTGAGCAGAGTGATCATCACTACATACTCATCCCTGAACTCTCCATGTCCTACATTTTTTGGAAAGTTGGCCCTTTTTCCTTTAAGCCATTTTCCATCCATCCTCTTCTAACACTTGTCTTTTGAAACATTGAATGCCTTTTCGCATTCTCTCATAGATATGACCACATTTTTTCACACATGGTGGAATGGAAAAGAACCTTTTGATATCCCTAGGCTTGAGGCTACATATCATTCATCCATCCACTAATTGAATCTCTCATGTGGTAGGATTTTAATGTTTAATACAAGCTATTACAAATTCCACACTCTATGTTGTGATGGGGATTGATGTTGCCTCAAGCAATTCATATTGCTCGATGTTCTGTAATGTGCATTGGTCTATGCCTTCCAATTTTTATGAGTCTACCTCTAGGTGTGTCTGATGTAGATAAGTGTCTATCATTTTCTGGAAGTCATGAACCAAGACTATTTTGGTCTTGTATTTGACCTAGGAGAGTTGCATTCTGAAAACCTTGAAGATTCACTGGGCACACGATACTGTTCAAATAACTTTTTTACAACTGCTAAAAATAGCCTTGTCGAGGGGTAATTTTTATGAAAAAATCTGAGACATGGGTTTTACTTAGAATAATTTTCTAAGTGGACCCAAAATGTCAGTAATTCCAAAAAGTTACTTTTTCTCATACATGTAAGAGATTTTTGAGGTAGGGGTTTCAGAAGTAGGAAAAGCTTATTTTTACCAAAAAAATATGACACATGGGTATTGTAGGCACTTCAAAGTTGAACAATCCTAGTTTGTTTAGTTTTTGAAATTGAGAAATTTTCCACAAAACCCTAAAAAAGGGGCAGTAGAGAAATTTTTTTTGGTAAAATCTGGCACGAGGGTTTTGTTGAAAAATCTACGCTAATCATACCTAAAAGGTCAGCTCTATGAATAACTATTGTTTTCTTAGACATGCAAGAAGATCTAAGAGAAGAAGATGTTTGGAAATTATCAATTGCCTCTCAAGATCTTCAGGAAAATTATACCTAAAAATGTAGACCTTGATGAACTATCCCTCTGTGCAAATTTATTCTTGAAATCATGAACATAGAAAAATCCATTGTTAGATCTTCAAAAGACGGAGAAGAAAAATATCTATTCTTGAGCTTCAACCTACAAAGAAAGATGTTGAATTATGATGCCTAGACTTGATTAATAGTGTTTTATGTTGAATGCATCAAGTTTGGGCACCAACACATGATTGAGGAGTCAATTAGCTTGATCTAGAGTTCACATAATTGATTTACACCAATTTGGGGATGTTTTAGACATGAAAAGGCTTTCAAAATTGTTAACTTTAGTCAACTAAGCCTAGTTTGACTTTAGGCATCCAAGTTGAGGAGTTGAACACTTTTTCATTATTTTTCTATGATGAAATGCCTCCGTTCGAACTCTGATTTTGTTTGCTCAGTTGATCCTGAGGTGTTGTTGTTAGATCCATTGTTGAGATGAAATGACTCTGAAGAAGTGTGCTTGTGAGCTGTAAAGCTTAAAACCTGAGTCTGATGCCTCTAATTTTTGAGAGCCTTTTCCAAAGAAGGTGCATTTTCACAAGACTTAGTTTCTTGAGTGTTCTTCAATTCCTCTAGTATTACACTCACTGCTTTGATTTGAGATCGTCGATGACTGATGAGTCTAGTGGTCTTGTTGAAACATGGGATGGATAACTAGTTCAGTCTCAGAAAGGATGACTAGCTTCATGAATCTTGAAAGTTGATTTAGGTGTCTCAAAAGCTTGGGCGCCCCTGGCCTATAGGGGCGCATTTGACCTTTTGACTTGTTATTTTTAGTTTGCAATCTTTCATGAACTTTCCTAGTTTGATCTCTGTCGTCAGATATTTGATTTATCTATTGAATTTTTTGACAGTGTCATCATTGAGATTGAGCAAGACGGAGAAGGAATTATTGGAGGTCACATATCTTGTATACTGCATTGCCCAAAAGGTTGGGCGCCTATTTCTAGGAGGGTGCAATTTCCTTAACACTTAGCCAATTGTTCACGTCTTTCATTTTTCCTTTACTTCTAGCATCTTATGCTTGATGTTCATTTGTGAGTGCTTGACAAGTCTTGTGTGCTTGCAACTAGATTGATCACGAAGCTGATAGGATGTTGAATAGATACCTTGGAGAAAGTAGTTGTTGAAAACCTCAATAGGTGGTTCAAAATGATGGGTGCCCCTAGCTAGCAGGGGTGCTTTTGTCTTGATGTGGATTGGTTTACCTTCCATTTTTCATGCTTGAACAATCAACAGCTGTCGTCATTTGATACATCTTGTAGACTAGCAAAAAATTCCTTGTTGAAGCAAAAAGTTATTATGGGTACAACATTAGGCTCCATCTGGTGACCGTGTCGGATACTTATGGCATAGGAGAACTGAAAATCTCTAGTTTTCGTAGACCAGTACTCTTATCAATTGGGCATTGGAGTTCAAACTTATTTCCTAATTCATCTAAAAATTGGAGTTCTCATTATTCATCTAAAAAAATACTACCTAAGAAAACACCTGAAACATGATAATACTTTAAGGAACAGGGAAAAACATTACAACATAATGAAAAAGCGGGAAGAAAATATTCATAGAAACTCAACCCACCCCCGAAGGGATGAAATGCTTTAAGTATTATCTGTTGTATGGATGTGGGAAGAGCCTTAATTTTGAATGTGTGAGAATGTAGGAATTCTCTCCTGTAAGATCATGGATCTGGAATGACCCTAGCCAAAGGGAGTCTAGTTTTCCGTGTATTCCCTTGGGCTCATGTATCTTGTCCTATAATAGGACTTTATATCTAATCTCAAAGTCTCAATGATGAGCCTTCTTTTTGAAGAACTTCTTCACTCACTCTTGATGTCAAGTGATCTTATCAATGCCTCCACCCTTTCCCCTTGTAGTTTCATTAGGCACTAGATGCATTTTTCAATTGGATCTTTGAATTCTTCATCCTCTATTGCAAATGCCAACTGCAAAGTGGATAACTCTAGAGTGATGGGTAACATAACTTTCATGCCATACAAAATAGTGAAGGGGGAAGTACCGATAGCTCTCTCGAGAGTGAGCCTTTCAGCCCAAAGAGCATCATACAACTTCTTGTGCCAAGCTCCTTGATAGGAAGTCTACTAGTTTGCACACGATCGTGACAATGTTCTTGTTGGATGTTTCAGTTTGTCCATTGCCTTGTGGATAGTAATATGAAGAGTGGGACAAGGTGATCTCGTAATAAAAACAACACTCTACTAACTTATCTAATGAGAAGCTTGTTGCATTGTTGGTCATGATCTTCCGTAGTACTCCAAAGTGTGTAATGATGTTTTCCTTAAGAAATTTGCACACGACTTCGAAGGTAGCATGCTTTGTAGAAATTTCCTCAACCCATTTTGTGAACTAATCTATTGTTGTAAGGACATAGACATTCCCTTTACTAGAATGTGGGTTGATTGGTCCTATGAAGTCTATACCCCATTTATGAAATGGAGCATCTATGATGACTGGCTTGAGTCGGATGGTTGCCAGTTTGATTTTTCCAACAAATTGTTGGCACATTTGGCATCTATGCAGCCAATCATATGCATTGTGAAACAAAGTCAGCTAGTAGAATAGTGCTCGCAGGATGTTGAATGTATTAACCCTTGATGAGAAGTGGCCATCGCATGATTGATTGTGAAATTCCTCCAACAACCAATGTTGTTGGTCCTTGCTGACGTATAGCAAGAATTTTCCATCAAGAACACACTTGTATAGAACGTTACTTCTAAGCACATAGCTTTGTGCTTGTAACTTTAGAGTTCCTTTCTATTGTTTTCCCAAGTGTGTTGGGAATTCTCCATATGTTAGATTGTACCACAATTTAGTGTACCATTTTTCTATAGAATCAACTAGTAAGACCATTGGAAGGTCTTCTTCAACTTTTTTTCCTAAGATGCTATTAGAAGCTTGGTTCTTTAGATCATCGTCTTCCACTATGAGCTGACATAGACCTCTCCTGTGGATGAGTTTCGTAGGCTTGATCTCCAATTCATATTCTTGGACCCTTATGATCCAGTTACCTCTTTTGGTGCCCATCTCCTATTGAGTTAGGACACTCTTGAATGGGGGATCTATAATGTACATAGTTGTGTGGGAGTTCAAGATGTAAAATCTAAAATTCTTTATGACCCTCATAATTGCATAGGCATTCTTTTCAATCTGGGAGTATCGAGACTCATTGTCTTTGAAGCTACTACTCATGAAAGCAATTGGAGAATTGGTTTTCTCATTTAGTTTCTATGTCAGTATGGTAGAGAGGGTGTGTTACGATGTGTAGAATTAAAGAATGAATTCTTTATTGAAATCAAGTTGAACTAGCACTGGTGCCTTACTAATGGCTTCTTTTATTTTGACAAACACCTCCTTTCCTTTTTCAGTCCATTTGAAGGCAGGCATCTTCTTCATCATCGTTGATATGTCTTTGGTCAACTATGAGAAGTTAGCTACAATTTTTTTTATGAAGTTCACCTTTCCAAAGAAGGAATGCACCTAATTTGTATTTGTTGGGAGAGAGAGGTCTTTGATTAAATCAACCCGATTAGGATCAATCCAAGTTCCAGTTAGCTCTCAAAAATGCAGTTTGAATGCCTCAAGAGGCTGCCAATCTCTTGATACACTTTAGGGTAACATACAAGGTCAAATGAATTAAACCTTCTACTCTTTAGGTGCTGCCAGACCTAGGCGGGTGTACCTATCTGAATAGTGCAGACTTATCTTATGACTATCCTTCTAAAATGCTTTGTCCACAATGGCAGATGACAGTGAACAAAATGAAATCAAACTTGATAACTATCTTTTGATTTAAATCCTAGAATGCTTAATCAACTGATAAAAAGAGATTGAATGAATTGAAATAATGAAATTGTAGAGACCAATGCCTTGTTGGGTATGCGAAGTCAAATGAAATAGAAGTGGGCAACTTATTCTGGATGAAAATCAAATTGCAGGCATATGATCTGTTCATAACTTGTATAAATAATGCAAGATTACAACTACTGAGCTCTTCTTTAATAATCCAGATGAATCTTCTTGATTACTGTGATCAATGAAAAGGATTTAATCTCTACTTGAGAGAACCAATTGATTAATCACACAAATACATCAAATGTGCATTGGCAAACTAAACATAAACTTGTTACGTCAATTTAAACAACCAGAAAGAATCGAATTGGAGACAGCTTCAATAATACTTTTCAATAAGTTCAACAAACAATTGATACCAAAATAACCTGCCACACCAGCTAATTCACATTGAATTTTCCATTTTAAACATGCACATAATCTCTGATAAGAGAAAATTACTCTACTGTAGCCATTCCTAATCTACTGTAGTTCTAAAGTCTGATCTAAAATCTGATGATCTTCAATTACAATCCGGGTGCATATAAATACACCAGCATTAGGAATCATATTGTTTCGAATTCATGTCGGCCCCTGTAGAAATTGAGCCCAAATCATGTCGGCCACAATAGTATTTAGAATTTCTATTTTATTCACCAACCAATCACTAAGACAGTTCTGAAGGTATGCCAAAGGAAAAATATCGCTAATTGCTCATGCCCATGTTCCTTTGTTCTTCGTGCTTCATCATGACCACCTATTTGCTATGCCAAAGACAAGAAGCATCCTTTTGTTCTTTTGCATTTTGCTATAGCCTTCTACTGTCGGTGAGATGTCACATAGATTTGATTATGTTTTGCCGATATACTTTTCCTTACGTGCCTTCCTGTCGCTGAGACATACGGATATCTCTCGCCGAAGAACTCCTTTGGCCTCGTTCATATTCGTTGTAGCTCATCAGGGTCGGTGATATGTCACCTAGACCATATTGTGTCTTACCGAGAGTCAATATGCACTCTAAGTCACTGTGACATATGATTTCTCCCACTGAAATGCACTTTTCATTTGACACTGTCGTTGTAGCACAGAGATATCAGGGAGACCCTATGTCAACCACCTTGAGTCATACCAAAGAATCCTTTGTTTTCTCGTAAGTCAGTGTGACATCCGACCATCGGTAAGACATCATGTAGATGGTATTTGCTTTACCAAAAATCTCCACTCGCAAGACTTAGTTAGCAAGACCTATCAGATTCGTGGAGACTCTACTCTGAAGCTAAGACCTTTTGCCGATAAGTCAATTCCTCTACCACTATTCGGCGAGACAAAAGATAGCGTTATAACCATACGCCGAAAACAACTCGTTATGCCAAAGTGAGTTTCTCGTATGTTGTTCGGTGAGACCACAAGAGTTCGCCATGATAGTATGCTAACACCGCAGCTTAGGCCGATGTAGCCTCTTCCTCTGGTCAGTGTGACACGCTGAGTTCGGTAAGAGCTTTCACCAAGGACCAAACATACGCCGATATGAATCAACCTTTGTCGCTGAGACCCAGAAGAACTCCCATTGAATGATACTTGCAAGAAAAATTTGATCGTCGTGACAATTGCAAACGTCTTGCCGATAGGCAACATAGATGTTTTCAAGCAGAAAATGGATCGGGGAGACAGTCACGGACCTATGCCGATAGGCACCAGAATGTATAGAATGCATGATTCAATGGAACATATGATGCAACATGGTAAAATATGAGCAGAAAGTGTTCAAGAAGGAACCTATTTGGAAAAATATGAATGAAATCAAATGTAAAAACATCAGATTTTTACAGTTCTAACAGTGGCTTCGTCTGGGGATGAATGATAGTCAGATCATTGCAAGGATCCAGAATCTTGGGTGAGAAGACCAGACACAAAATGATGAACCAGTGAGCAGCAATGGAATGAATGGAAAATGGATGCAAAATGGAGGTGAATGCACAATGAAAATGGAGGTGAACCAGAACCCTAAACTATTGTGCATGGAAAAGAATTTTAAAGAGAATAAGTAAGAGTTGTCCATGCACTGGCAACCCTCAATCCTCTGTGTGTTAACTTCTCCTATCTTGAGCTGTTACAATTCAAATCATACTTTCCCTTGTCAAATACCTGGTTTTGTTTTGAGTTCATCAGATTTCTCTTGAAGACAGATGCAATCCTTCCTGTCACTGTTATTGCAAGTTTTTAGAAAATCATCATGCTCAGCTTGGACCAACTTCCCAACTGTATTTAGCAGTTTATATTCTCCATCATTAGATAAAACTCTGTTATCTTCAACATACAAAATGCAAACATATTCAATACAACATTTTGTATTATCTTTCTCACTGTCATGTATTATGAAACATTCTCCTAGATGTATTGAAAATTTATCATCGAAGTGCTTCACTTGAGAAACAAAATGTTCTGTTATATCAACATTGTCTGAAACACACAAATCTGAAACTTTTTGCACCTCTTTAGTATCATTATTTGGAATCAACATTAGATCATGACTCATATCCTCAATATCATGCATATGTGAAATAAAATCTGGACTTCTATCATCCTTGGTATGCAAACAAATGTCTTTTCCACATGAGTTAGAAATTTCAGAATCACATACCTCCTTTTGAACAAACATAGAATTTTGATCAACACCAAAAGTATCACCATCATTCCAAGAAATACACAGGGAGTCATAAGAATCTTTACACAAAGATTTTTCAATGTCAAAACAAATGTAAGCTAGACACAAAACTTCAAGATCACCTTCATGTGCACATCCCTGACATTCAGGAGTTAACAAATCTGCAATCTGTTCACTGACAAGTGAACAAGTCTGAACATTTTCATCACTACAATTATACTCCTCACTTTTGTCATCATCAAAAAGAAATCCAATACCATCAGAGAATGGGAAATCAGAAACATCATTAGTGTAGTTATTTATTCCATCATTTTGCTTTCCTGAAACTATTTCCTCCTTTTCATAAAATGGATTTGAAAATATCTGAAACTTACTCATTGACACACCTTGGAAAAAAATCATCTGATCTTCATTTAACTCTTCATCATACAATGAATTTGAAAAATTTGGAAATCACTTTCAAATGTACAAACCTCATCATGATCAAATGTATCTTCATAACTTTCAACTACAGCCAGAGGTATTGTATACTTACTATTTGATGAATCATTATCTCCTATTGCCACTTCATCCTGATCTTCATAAGGAGTAGAAGAATCCCTTGACTGTAGATAAAAATCCTCAGGTTCATCATTAGCATCAGAATATTCATTAGATTTCTCACAACATGCATTGCTTTCATTGTGACAATTTGTTGTGCAAGAGAAATGCCCTGCACCTTCATCTTCCTCAACCTGGTGAAAAGTATCTGAAGTCAGATATATTGTGTGATCTTCTTCATTGTTTTCCATCTGCATTCCCTCTTCTTGCATTCTTTGGGCTACAACACAATAATCTAGGGAATGTGGCATATCACAAAATTCATAGAAGTAATTGTTACTTACCATATAGGTTCCCTTTGTCAATGGATCAGGACCCTCCTTGTTTCCAGGCCTAGCTGGTATAGGTTTGTTGTCCTTCTAGTCTGTATTATAAGGCATGCCATGCAACCTCGGCCTTTCGTTCCTGTGTATGTTGCTTTGCTGAGAAACCCTAGGAATATCTCTTTTACTGATTATCCTAGCAGCCTTCCTATTGTTTTCAATTGTTTGTGCCATCTTCTGTGCTTCATCCAAATCTCTTGGGAATTTATTTCTCAGCTCATACCCTATCTTAGGTTCAAGAGAATCAATAGAGACAGCTGGTAGGCTATTGAACCAATCCCTAGCATCTTCAACCAGTGATATCATGACTAGCCTCATGCATAAATCTTTGTAGGGCACATCCAAATCTTGGATGAAAGCATCAAAACTTCTTAAATGATCTTTAGCAGTGATTACATCACACCCTGTAAACTTTGGAACAATACCCCTCCAAGTGCCATCCATTGGATAAGGGGATAATGGAATCCTTTCCAAATCAAATTGTTTGATCATTGTTGTATGCTGATGAGGGGGGCACTAAGTAGGTACTGATGCTGGTACATTGGACCATAGTATTGTGCATGATGATATGGCATATACTGCTGACCATGAGGAGCTCCAGCATAACCTCCCCAGAACTGAGATCTTCTCTCATTCATGTTTGAACAGTTGCAAAATATTCTTTTAGAGTCGCCACCTACTTTTCCAAAAGTAGGAAAATCATTATTTCTGATCTTTTTCCCAACGTAATCACTCTTTCTGAAATTTCTCAAATTACAACTTTTCCTCCAATGACTCTATAATGTGGTCTTCAACCGAATTTTTTGATATAATCCCCAGTGGAGTTGCCAATTTGTTAGCTCTCAAAAACGCAGGCTGAATGCCTCAAGAGGCTGCCAATCTCTTGATACGCTCTAGGGTAATAAACAAGGTCAAATGAATTAAACCTTCTACTCTTCAGGTGCTGCCAGACCTAGGCAGGTGTACCTATCTAAATAGTGTAGACTTATCTTATGATTATCCTTCTAAAATGCTTTGTCCACAATGGTAGATGACAGTGAAAAAAATGAAATCAAACTTGATAACTATCTTCTGATTTAAATCCTAGAATGCTTAATCAACTGATAAAAAGAGATTGAATGAATTGAAATAATGAAATTGTAGAGACCAGTGCCTTGTTGGGTATGCCGAGTCAAATGAAATAGAAGTGGGAAACTTATTCTGGCAGAAAATCAAATTGCAGGCATATGATCTGTTCATAACTTGTATAAATAATGCAAGATTACAACTACTTAGCTCTTCTTTAATAATCCAGATGAATCTTCCTGATTACTGTGATCAATGAAAAGGATTTAATCTCTACTTGAGAGAACCAATTGATTAATCACACAAATACATCAAATGTGCATTGACAAACTGAACATAAACTTGTTACGTCAATTTAAACAACCAAAAAGAATCAAATTGGAGACAACTTCAACAATACTTTTCAATAAGTTCAACAGACAATTGATACCAAAATAACCTGCCACACCAACTGATTCACATTGAATTCGCCATTTTAAACATGCACATAGTCTCTGATAAGAGAAAATTACTCTACTATAGCCATTCCTAATCTACTGTATTTCTAAAGTCTGATCTAAAATCTGATGATCTTCAATTACAATCCGGGTGCATATAAATACACCAACATTAGGAATCATATCGTTTCAAATTCACGTCGGCCCCCATAGAAATCGAGCCCAAATCATGTCGGCCACAATAGTATTTAGAATTTTTGTTTTATTCACCAACCAATCGCCAAGACAGTCCTGAAGGTATGCCGAAGGAAAAATATCACTAATTGCTCCTGCCCGTGTTCCTCTATTCTTCGTGCTTCGTCGTGACCACCTATTTGCTATGCTGAAGACAAGAAGCATCCTTTTGTTCTTTTGTGTTTCGCTATAGCCTTCTGCCGTCGGTGAGATGTCACATAGATTTGATTATGTTTTGCCGATATACTTTTCCTTACATGCCTTCCTGTCGCTGAGACATATGGATATCTCTCGCTGATGAACTCCTTTGGCCTCGTTCATATTCGTTGTAGCTCATCAGGGTTGGTGAGATGTCACCTAGACCATACTGTGTCTTACCGAGAGTCAATATGCACTCTGAGTAGCTGTGACATATGATTTCTCCCACCGAAATGCACTTTTTATTTGACACTGTCACTATAGCACAGAGATATCGGGGAGACCCTACGTCGACTGCCTTGAGTCATACTGAAGCATCCTTTTTTTTTTCACAAGTCGCTATGACATCCGACCATCGACAAGACATCATGTAGATTGTATTTTCTTTACCAAAAATCTCCACTCGCAAGACTTAGTCGGAAAGACCTATCGGATTCGTGGAGACTCTACTCTGAAGCTAAGACCTTTTGTCGATAAGTCAATTCCTCTACCACTATTCGGCGAGACAAAAGATAGTGTTATAACCATACGCCAAAAACAACCCGTTATGCCGAAGTGAGTTTCCCATATGCTGTTCGGTGAGACCAGAAGAGTTCGCCATGACAGTATGCTGACACTGCAACTTAGGCCGATGTAGCCTCTTCCTCCGGTTGGTGTGACATGCTGAGTTTGGTAAGAGCTTTCACCGAGGACCAAACATATGCCAATATGAATCAACCTTTGTCACCTAGACCCAGAAGAACTCCCACCAAATGATACCTACAAGAAAAATTTGATCGCCATGGCAATTGCAAACATCTTGCCGAGAGGCAACACAAACATTTGCAAGCAGAAAACGGATCGGGGAGACAGTCACAGACCTATGCCAATAGGCACCAGAATGTACATAATGCATGATTCGATGGAACATATGATGCAACATGGTAAAATATGAGCAGAAAGTGTTCAAGAAGGAACCTATTTGGAAAAATATGAATGAAATCAAATGTAAAAACATCAAATTTTTACAGTTCTAATAGTTCCCTCTTTGGATATGATGCGGCCAAGTAGCTTGCCTTCCGTCACTACAAATATATATTTCTTGGGATTCAATGATATGTGATGGTACCTGTATCTCTCTAACACTTTTATTAAGTGTTTAAAATGGTCTTGCCACTTCTTTCAGAAAGCGATAAGGTCGTCAAGATAGATGATGATTAGTTTATACTTTAGGTCCCCAAATGCCAAATCCATGGCTCGCTAAAAGGTGTCACTGACATTGATCAAGATGAAGGGAATCCTCTCATAGGTGAACATTCCCCATGGGGTAGTGAGTGCCATTTTGATCTGATCCTCCTTAGTCACCACAATCTGGTTGTCTCCAGAAAATTCATCAAAATGGCAACATTTTTTACCCAGTTACTATCTGAAATGTGTGCTCCATGATTAGTAAATATTAATTATCCTTTAGGGATGAGAAGTTGAGGTTCACAAAGTCTACACAAATTCAGATTTATCTATTCTTCTTGTTCACAAGAACAATGTTAGACACCCAGGTGAAATTATGGATAGGAAAAATAATCTTTGCGTCCACCATCTTCTGCACCTTCACATAGATTGTATCTTGGAAATGCGATTCGTAGTGTCTCTGCTTCTATTTGAGAGGCTTGATATCTGACTTGAATGAAATTATATGAAATATTTCCTCGGTGTGAAGACTTTCAAATCTTCATAGGTTCGAGTGAAGACATCTTGATACTTTCTAGACAAGGAGATAAAGATGTTGCTTTCCACTATAGTGCAACACTTTCCCAAGTTAACAAGTTGGAGCTTGTCTTCGATACCAATCTTGATTTGATAGTAATCGATAGATGTCTTGTTGGTAGAATTTCTTTGATCTTGTACATACTTGTCATGCCTATCAAATATGTCTTCCAAGGATACCCAACCCTTGGGGATATTGTTGCCTCTTAATTGGATGATGCCTAATTCTATTGCTTCAGAATATTTTTCTATGGATTCTTTGAAAGGAGAAGCACTGCCTTTAATGAATAACTCTTGATAGTTGTCCCCCATGTAGAGGAAATCGTTGATGTGATCATCATCATCAAAGATCTAACAATTTTCACAATTGTGAGGGACAACTAGCCTATAGAAGAGCTCAATGGCAAAGGAATTCTGACATAAGTTAGAATGGGGCATAAAGAGAGCAGTTGATAATACAAGGGCATCTACTCTACTATTGTTCTTACACAAAATGTATCTGATGTTGAGTGCCTCGAGCCAACCAATTGCATTCCACACCCTTTGTTGATAAGATAGAAGGTGACTTTTTCTTAGTTGATAGCGCTCTCTAATCTGTTGGATGATCAGCTCTGCATCACCTTCAACTTGGAGGGATCTTATACCCATATCGCTTGCATTATTGAGGCCTAGTATGAGCACCTCATATTATTCAATGTTTTTTGTATTATCAAACTACAAGCAATAAGAAAATGGGTATAAAGTACCTCTGGGAGAAGTGATGACAATTCCTGCTCCTGAGCCTACTACTAAGCAACTTCCATCAAATTACATTATTCACATCTTTCAACTTTCTTTTGATGTACTTATGGAAAATGCAACCTTCTACTTTATTTTAGTTCCTTTAGATAGCATGGCTTATGTGTCGAGACTCGTTCCTTGGTATAACACTTGTGCTTTGGGGTCCTGGGACTTCACCATTATGAATCTTGATTTAGCCTTAGGTTCCAACTTGAAGCCTACTTTCTTTAACGGGATGGTCGTGTATGACCAATCCAACTAAATCTCCCCTCTAAGATCCTTGCAAAAGCTCCTACTTAGTAGTATCCCATAATTGATTGGAATGTCAGCTATCAGGATGGTCATCATGATCTTCTTCTCCTTGTAGGATGCTAGCCTTAGTTGAGCATCTTTGAGTTGACTAACTAATGACATTGGTTTTGACTCTAGTGAGTCTCACTTATCATGAGTCTCTTTGCATGAGATTCCTAATACATTCATGATTTGTAAGGGAATGACATTGTTTGAAGCTGTCGAGTCTATTATACAGTTGCTTAGTTCGAACCCTCCCATATAGAGAGATATGTAGAAAGGATTTTGATTTTCCTCCACTGGTACAGATGATTCTAGCAACATGGGTTGGATTGCAACCTTCTTCATTACTACCTTGAGAATCCAATCCAATTGAACAGGATGGTCTTGGAGATACTCCAGTTATGAAATATGTACCTTCATCTTCATCATGGAGGACACTATGTCAAAATTAGCTAAAGATGGATCTTGAGCATTTGGCATGGTGTTCTCAAGTGAAGACTTGGGATTAGAAGTGGAAGGAACTTCTTTTCCCTTTTCATTTGACTTCCATCTTTCTTCTTCTTCTTTCTATGCTTTGAAGTGTTGTGCTCGTGTGAACATATGTGTTGAAATATTCTCATGGTTGAAAATGAGAGAATACTGATGGTAATCTTCTTCTTCTTGATTTTTGGGTTCTCTATGGAAGTATCCCATTATGGAGTTGCCATCGAAGTTTTCCATTTGTGGTGAGATAATGCTCGCATTTGGTGAAGGTACAAAACTTGTGCTTGGTGTAACTTCAGTATATCCCATGATCTGATTCATTCTTAGATTCTCAAGGAAGTTGGATCCAGTGTGTTCTTTTGTATCATGGAAACAACAAAATAGATTTGACTTCTCAGTCTCTGCTTGTCTTGGCGAAGGTCCTGGAAATATGGGCTTGTAGTTATTGAACAACTAGAAATTGTTCCTCTTTGGTCGATAAGGCTACTGAGGTTGGTACTATCATTGTTGTTGATATGGTGGTGGTGTGGGCAGTGCTTGCTGCTCTTGAGGGGGTGACTGTCTTTTGAGGATAATCACCTCATTTGCTACCATCTATAGGAATGGATCTACCGGCACTTGGACCAGTGGTTTGATAGCATCATCCTTCATCTTCCTAGATGTGATCATATTATATTCAAGCTCAATATCTTTTCCTGTGCAACTAGTAGGTCCACTTTGTGGTCTCCTTTCAAGGAAAATGCTATCTTCGAGGGGAGGGAATTGATGAAATTGCTCATCAGGATCTCATCTGATGGATTGAGTGTGTGAGAGAGACGTGTAATGAGGTGACTAAACCTTGCTAAAAACTCTCTCATTGACTCTGTTGGTTCCATCTTTGAAGTTAATAAGCAGGAAAATAGTTGATGGCTATCTTCGATAGGCTTGAATCTTGCCAAGAACTTTTCACTCATGACCACCTAGCTTGTGATGATGCCTAGTTTTAAATGGTTGAACTAATCAACAACATTTACCTCAAGAGTCTCAACAAAGAGATGTATGGAAATGTCTTCATGTGACACATGTTCAACAAAGCAAGCTGTTGTGAATACTAATATATTTTTGTT
This sequence comes from Sequoia sempervirens, assembly GCA_007258455.2. Classification (NCBI taxonomy): domain Eukaryota; kingdom Viridiplantae; phylum Streptophyta; class Pinopsida; order Cupressales; family Cupressaceae; genus Sequoia; species Sequoia sempervirens. The sequence goes on along the minus strand of VDFB02000017.1, from coordinate 91,529,052 downwards.
AGGGTGACAAGCTCTGTTGCCAAGTGTATCAATGAGTTATTTTCAGGTTAGATGTTAGCATATTAGCATATAAAATAAAACCCAAAGAGCTATCGATCCCAATGAAAGAAAATACAAGAAAGATTATACCAGTTACTCCTTGAAGCTTCCATGATTCATCTCCATAGCACCTTCTAGCTCGTAGAGATCGAATGATTATTGCCCTTAGATTTGTATGTGTGAGCAAATGATTATGACTATGTCCTATGCAAGTTTTGAAGGATTTGAATGACAAAATAAAGACTATGACAAATGATTATGCCTATCAAAAAATAATCGAATTAAATAAGTTAAGTGCAAAGTAAATTCTAAGCATGGATGTCTATAATAATGAAGTGGTGGTCCCAAAATATGAGCAAAATTGTCATTTTATAGAAAACGCAATTTTGGACAGACAGATGAGATTGAAAGCTGACAAAGCCTAAAATCAGTGGACAGGATTTCATGTGACAATCCCTAATTAGGGCTAGGGAAAAATCATTAAATGAGTGGTCAAGATGTCATTTGATATAATCAAATCGGAGGTCGAGAATAAATGTGACAATTAGTCAAAAAGATAAAGATTTTTGAAAATCGGGAAGATAAAGACTGCTTGATTTGTAAGATTTGAAAAATCAAGAAGATAAAGATTGGAGAGAAAAGCAGATTTAGAAAATAAAGAATTTGCTCAATTACTTGATTTTTGGAAGAAGATTACCATTTTTAATTAAATAAATTCAAAATATGGATTTTATGTGACAATAAATAATCGATTTTCAGATTATTTACTAAAATGAAGTGACAATTAATAAAGTGAGATCATTTTAAATAATTAATTTATTTAAAATGAGAGAAATGTTAAATTAGGTAATTAAATAATTAAACATAATTATTTAATTTAGAGGATCATGATCGATAATTCAATAAATTAATAAATTCATTTAATTATGAGAATTAGTGACATATTAAATAAATAAATAAAATTCATTTATTTAATAATCCAAAAGACATAAGTGAATAAAGGTAATTAAATAAATTAAGAAATTTATTTAATTGTAAGAGGACAAAAGACCCTTAGTGACGTATTGAATAAATAAATATAATTTATTTATTTAATAATCATGAAGAATAAACAGACATGAATTAATTGAATAATTATGAATTATTTAATTAATAGTCGAATGTGGACCAAGGACATAATTAAATGTCATAATTATGCTAGGACGAAAGTGGTAAAACAGAGCTTGCAAGCCTAGGTCATTTTTAAGTGTCTACATTTTACCCTTCTTTGTCATAATGTAGCATGTTGCATTGTGACAAAGAAAACAAGTTAAATTCATGCCCCAACAAAGGTATAGAGTATCGATGCCCCATTGGGAAATTTTTTGAATTTTGGCCAGGTGACAAAAAAATTTGGAAAGTGTCCCGATAAGTCAATTTAATGATCAGAAAGACAATGGCACAGACGGTTTCAAATTCTAACGTGTTTATAGCAGCCACAAGGGTGGTCAAAGTTGGTCAAAAGGGCCTCTAGTAATAAAAGAGTTGACAAATGTCATTTTAACTTTTATAAATAGGTTGACAAAGGGGTAAAAGTCAATTCATTTTCACTATTCACCTTAGCAAATTTGAGAGCGCCAAGTGAAGAGGACCATAGAAGACATGGTGATTTCAGTGACTGAGCATCACGAAGAGATCGTGTGGACCTTCAAGCGACCCGAGGGTTCAGAGCCAACAGTATGTACCCCTAACCCACCTTGTCATTTTATCATTTTGTGTGCAAAATTTAGGGTTTGAGAGTCAATATCAATTGCGCTACGCCGCATATGAGTGCACATAAGCCGCATTTGTCTTCGCGTTCGATGCATTTGATGCGTTGCGATGCAAGTGCACAAGATTTTTAGGATAGAGTCATGGATTGTGTTGCATTTTTTAGAAATCATGACGCATTCGCCAAAATGAGTCACAATTGATAGGCAGAATGACGCACTCGCAATAATGCGATGCATTTGAGGTCAAAAACGACGCATATGTTTTGAATGATGCATATGCCAAAAGTTACGACACAAACACCCTATTGTGATGGAGAGAACAACACATTTGACATATCGAGACACAATTGAAGTACAGAACGACACAATCATCTCCTCGTGACGCATTTGAAGTCAACGCGATGCATTTGACTTTGACTTTGACCAATGCTGATTTTGATGGTTTTCAAATTTTTAGTGCTTTTGAGTGACACAAATGATAATGATGTTTATCTATAAGGTACTGACATGTTGTTTGATTGTGTGCAGAGACAGCTAGCACCCATCTATACTCGAGAGAGTAGGCCATCAACCTTCCGGTTCTGAGATCAGCTGAGTCTGCGAGAGCGACGACGGTTGATGCAGCTAGGTTTGTATTATGTTGCCTATATGCTCGTTATTCAGGAAAATAGGGGACTATTGAATGAATTGTGCAAGAGATGGCACTCTGAGACATGCTCTTTCCATTTTCTGAAAGGAGAGGCTACCGTGACGTTGGAGGATGTCTACCGTATTCTCTGTTTTCCGATCCGAGGAGAGCGGATCGTTTATGACCCTCAGCATGGCTATCAGACCTTTACAACCTACTATCATGATCAAGGTGCAGGACTTGGCATTGAGGGATATGAGATCCGCTGGGAGTTTATGGCGGGTTTGATGCACTGCTAGTGACATTGATCGGCGGGATACTGATTCCTAACCACTGTGGACACGGGTTTCCCATTGGTTGGGGTGATGTGCTAGTGGGAATGAGGCGAGATGGGAAATTTTATGCCTGGGGGCCTTGTTTGTTAGGTATGCTTTACCATTAGCTTCAAGAGGTGGCCTATAGGAGGGCACATAGCATTAGGTGTGGCACGACACTTCTGATGATATGGGCTTGGGAGCATATGGTGATATTCTGACCTCCTATCCAAAGACCACAACTAGCCAAGGGTATGCCATATGTGTATTACTATGCCAGTTCTCTATAGAAAATGAGGGTTGGAGAGACAGGTTGGTGGCGCCATCGTATTGATACCATGATCACATTCATTTGGAGTCCCTATAGAGACTGCGAGCTATGGGATGATGAGGATGACCACCTCAGTTTCTGCAGACAGTATCAGTATTTGATTGGGAGGATAGTGCAAAGCCAGCTCATCATAGAGATGTATCTACCACAACATGTCCTGAGATAGTTTGGAGAATAGCAGGGTGTATCGGTAGGCATAGCCGAGTATGCCAGATCCTCAAGGGAGGGAGCCTGGGGTACGCTTATTCCTATACCATTTTTCATGCAATAGATTGATGGTCTAGTGGCACAGTAGTGGGGATAGAGGGATGGGATTGCAGATCTGAGGATGACCATTGATTATGACTTGTGGTGGCAAGCACATTGACTAGTGCCATTAATAGATCTAGATGAGCCAGCGCTAATTGACAGGAGATCAGTGATACCCCGTGTGCCATGAGCTAGACGAGGGGGCATAGATAGCAATAGTGGTAGAGGGAAAGGCAGAGATGGAGGTAGGGAAGGAGGTAGGGGTGGAGGGGGAGATGGTGATGATAGAGATGATGGAGGGGATGGCAAGAGATGGAGGAGAGATGGTAGGAGGTAGGGTAGGAGGGTGAGACATTGTTCAGTGAGAGGGGCATTGGATGCCATCCTAGAGGTAGGCAAGGAGGAGGAGAGAGAGGAGGAGGAACCTAGACAGGACCAAGAGGATGTAGGTCATGTGCACATGGCTGAGGAGGAGGCCAGGAAAGATCAGGAGGTCGGGGAGGAGGAGGTTCGACCAGAGGCCGAGATGGATTTTGATATTTAGCAAGAGGAGGGAGTCAGAGGAGAGGAGGATACAGGGGAGTATTATGAGGATGAGGCCATTGGTGAGGCTGAGAGATTACTGAGATGGAGCATGGTGGAGGGAGAGGAGGAGGTACCATCTAGCTTAGCATTTCCACATGATGCCATGACAGACTAGAGGATGGAAAACTTACAGAGGCAACTAAATGAGAGTGTCGCATAGGTTAGAGCACTGCAATCAGAGCTATAGGTGGCTCAGGTAGAGTGGGATCAGGCAAAGATCCACCAGTAGGAGGCAATGTAGTGGTGTACAGAGTTTGCATGATTATTTGGCTAGGTTGTGATGTCTTTGCAAGGCCAATGGGTTGATGTTATTGCCTCAAGGAAATGGGTTAGAAATCTCGGATTTCTAACATTATGACCATTGTCATCATTGTTGTTTTCATTACCGTCTATTTCTTCTAGTTGAGCCTAAGGTTCTTCTTGTGGTTCATCTTGAAAGTGATTGGGAAACTCTTGGAAGATTGCCTCTACATTGAAGGATTCTCCAATGTCTTCTTGAAATAGATGATTTTTCTCCTCCTTGTATACACTTGATAAGCTAGGGTGTTTACTGCCACATAGGAGGTCGTAATATTGGCCTTTTAGCTACAAGATCAGCCTTCTCTTCTTCCTCATCCAGAGAAGTAGATACATTCCTCCATTGAGAAGGTGATGTATTGTTCTTGAATATGAAGATGTAAAGACTACTGATGATAACCTATTTCTCTACTTCAATGAATGTGAGATTTGGTTGGAGAGTCACTGGAGCAAGACTTGGCTATTCGACTAGTGCAGTAGGATGCCAGATATTCATTCCCATGTCATAAAAGTGTTAGCTTTTCTTTGAATTTTTATGCCTTGTTTCCCCACGATGGGTACCAGAAAACTATTGGCATTTCAATTAGCACCTATGGAGTGCTTATTGGAAACATACAACTATGCACAATGTGTAGTAACCGCTCCTCAAATTAGGAGGGTAAGCTCCCTCTTTTTGCTAATGTTTGCATAAAAAGTAAAGTAAACTAATGTTCCTATCTTTTTACTCAATGACAAGGCACAAAGGTGCATAAAGCACAGTGCATTCTAGCTAAGGTTTTCTTTGGTTTCTGTAGATCTTAACTACAACTAAGCTAACTTTTAATCTATCCTATTTCCTCAAGATAAATAGAGCAAGAGGGCGTAGGAGTGGGAATGGGATGGTTGGATCACTTAGGTCGACCATCTCTCAAAATGCATCTGAAGGATTTGAACTTTTAGATCTACACTGGAATAAGGTTTTATGCAAGAAAACACTCATACAATAATTTGAATCTCAGGATTTCCGAGGTGACAACACCTTTCCAAGGTGTAGGTTGAGACTTAGATTACTAAAAACAACAAAGAATGATGAATTGGATAACAGGATTCTCGAGGAGGTGACGACACCTATTCAAGGTGTAGGCTGAAATCTAGATCATAAGACAACATCAAACGATAACCATTAATCTCCAAATTCCCAAGGAGGAGGAACTCCTGTCCAAGGGGAAGATTGAAACAATAGGTTATAAAAATAGACGTCGCTAGATCTTGAAACTTTGGATAAAATTTCATATGCCTTTTGATTTATTTCTTCAAACTCATTCAATGCTTTACAATGATTTTGGACAGCAAAGGTATGAAATCATACACAATTGTGATCAAATCAAACAACTCTCATCAAGAGTGAACAAATATTGACTTGCAAGCTTGATGGCACAATGATGCACCAATTTTGTGTAGTAATAAGAGTTAAAACAATAATGAGAAAAGCTACTATTATTTATAGAAGCTCAAAGGAGTAGGAAACCCTAAAATATCCTTGAGTTAACAATGAGTTATGTCCAATCTGCAAGATTTATTCCTATGTCTAAAAGTAGGTAACCTAACAGTTAACTGGAAATCTACTTCAGTTAACTAAAACTAAACTAAAAGAAAACTCCAAATACAAAATTTCCTCCAAAATAGACATCCACAATTAGTGGAGATAGACATGCATGATTAGTGGGACAATGAGTTAACTTGGAAAGAGGCATCAAGTTAACTCTTGTTTGTCATAAATGCTATTTTGGAAGGGTTAGACGTCCTAACTAGGTGTTTTACACGTCATCACCTCTATTCAATAATTCCTCTAGCCAGTCATTGACTTCCTTTTCATTTGGATAATTAATGCTTTGCTAGATGATGATGTGTTGCCACAACATCTCTTCACCACTTGCAATCTACTGCTAATATTCAATATTCTTTGTAGTTGCATCATCCAACCTTGTTGACATGATTGTAATCTTCCTCAACTCACAACCAACAAGGTTACCATAAAAACTTCCATGGATGAGATCCTTGAACTGTGTTTGCACCTCAGCTAGCTTGATGTATGCACCTCCTTTTTGCTGGTAAAGGAAAGGCATAGATATTACCAACATTCTCATGAACTTGATAACACCTGCCACAATCTGTTGGTACTCAATCAATTCCATAGAGTTGGTATCATAGGCTTTCACCTTGTATGCAAGTTGTTCTTTCCAAGAGAAAATGTGTTGCTTTTTCTCCTCTATGGTAACTAAATCATATGACATCTACAAGTCTAAGAGAGTGATCTATTTCACAACCCTCTTCTCTTCTATGTCTTGCTCTGATTGTTGAATCTTCATCCAAAATTCATGGGATTTGTACCTTAGCTAGTATAGCTCTGCAAGTATACACTGGCCCCCGATGACGAATTCTTCCACTTGATTTCTCAAGTATTTTCCATATAGGATCATTTGGTGGTGATTTTTTTTTACGAGGAGGTATAGCATCTCTCAAGGCAAGGTAGAGATGTTTGGTGTACCATGCATCAAGCTAGATATGTACAATCTTTAGCTACTAGTTTTCAACCTTTAGGGTTTCGTTGTCTTTGTTGTCCTTTTCCATTCTTTCTTTGACACTCACTGATGCAACTTCAAGGAGATCTACCTCCACCTAATCAATGGTCTTACCGAGGTTGACTTTCAACAAGGTTAAATCATCAACCTCTACCTCATTTGCATTCCTATCTTCAGGTGACACAACTATCTATATGACAATTTCATTGTCAGGATTCTTTCCTACATGGACCTGCTTCTTCAGCTTCTTTAATGGCATGTCTTGATGGACATGGTCAAATTTTGTGAAGTCCAGTTGGTAGGATGGCCTCTCTCTCTTCCTTCCTAGGAGACTCTCAAGCCAAAATGAATCTTGACTAGTCTTGCTAGAAGGAGGAATGTTAGGCACTTGAATTCCTAATGAATGGGATTGTGTTATAGTGTCACGTAGTGGCAAATCCAAGTCAATGGGGATTGGTGACTATTGTGGTGGTGGAAAAGTGGGAGGCTCTGGTTCCATCTTTGGATCTGCATTAGCTACAACTACTTCCATTATTGGCTCTGTATCGACTGTAATTGTCTCAATTACTAGCTTTGTTTCAACTGTAGTTGCTTCCATAACTAGCTCAACTATGTTTGTGGCTATCTCCACATGTAACTCTTGCTGATTTGTATCAACAATCGGTATTCTTCCGCTTGTGTATCCTGACATTCTAGCTCCTCTAGGAGGGTTACTCCATTTCTTCCATCTAGGCTTAGCTCTCAATGTGGAAGGTAGTGAAGAATGAGTTGGTGGCAGATTTGTGCGTGGAATAACTACCTTCCTTGTCCTTTTACTATCCACGTAGGGTTGGTTTTTTCTGACAATCTCGCTTTTTCTTTCCTCAATAGACATACTTTCCTTGGCATACCAATCCACTATTTGAAGAGGTGAGTCAACCTAATCTATGAAGAATGAGGGAAGAATGACATCCCCATCATCATCAGATAAGCCTTCCACATCCTCTGACATGAAGTCAACAATTTGTGGAAGTCTAAAAGAGTTGTAGTTGCATCTTCTCACTTTGAAATCATCTTCATAATTGACCCAATAGTCCTTAATGGAAGAATCACATGAAGAGTATTTCTCAAGGCATGTTGCATAGTGACCTCGAGGATCATACAACCATCTCTTGATGAGATACTTAAGATTAAGACTCACCATTTCATGGCCTATGGCCTTGGAATCAGCCATTGTCTTGCACTTATAAAGTTCCATCTCAAAAGGAAAGTTTGTGGTTTGTGGTTGTCTTGTGTTTGTTATGCAAATGAGAATGTACCTCAGACAACTAACACAAGATTTCCATGAAGACCACCCTATTTGATGGATAGCGAGGTAACATGGCAGGATGACTAGAGTACCCATACACACGTATGTAGGTGAAAGTGGGTAACTGGATGAATGAATCTACCCAGTCTACCATTTCCTTCTTAGCTGTTGGTGATATGCATATATGCAACTCATGATCGAGGTCTCTCACGGTGTGCATCAAGAAGATACCATTTATGTTGGAAATACAAGGGCAGACAACTGAGAGGGGGGGTGAATAAGTTGTCATAGAAATTCAAAACTTATCCAACTTATTAACCTTATTCTCATCTCTGATTATTAGCCATGAAAACATAAATCATCAACACATCATAAACACACATAACACCAAGATTTTTTATGTGGAAACCCTTTTAGGGGAAAAACCATGGTGGAGGTTAGTCCACAAGATTATACCCTATTAAAAGTACAATGAAAATGAAATATGGGGAATGCACATGCATTCAGGTGCACTACCTAGAGCTCACTGTCCAATTACAAAGGAAGACACACTATCTTACAAAGAGATTCAGATTACAGGCCATCTGGATTTTGAACTGAGAAAATAGCATCTTTAATGCCTGATTATAGTCCCAGTTAAGCACATGAACACTTCTCCACTCTTCTTCACTCTTCTTCACACTTCTTCACACTATAATCTACCTTCAAATGATTTAGAACATCTTTTGCACACACACACATTCAACATCCCTCAAATGAAATGAACAATCACTTTTATATATATATATATATATATCCGCAATAAGAAATTTCATTGCTACAAGTCGGCCTCAAATAAAATAATAAAATGAATATAAACTATCGGCCCAAAACATTAAAGATTATCAATATGAATCAACCAAGGTTAGCCACAACTTAGTGAGGACCCAAATCAACATCTCCAACATGAATAAATTTCAATTAATTTCACCTCGAGGATCCGCAACATGCTACAAACACTATGTCAGCCAAGAACAAGAAAAAACATGAACACGCAAGAGAAAATCGCCAACCACGAGCACAATGATCAATGCATACATGAAAAAAAGATAGAGCACAATCTAGAAACATCCACAAGCATCACAAATCACAAGAGAAGTATCTGCAACAACTGAACTAACTGAAATAGCATCATCTTCAATCAAGAACACCAACTAAAGAAATATAAAAACTGTCAGAATGAAAATATTCATAACTCGATCAAATCTTCACGCGGATCTCTAAAACTCAACATGGATAAACTAGATACACTCAAAAACAAACCCTTTATTCCACAACCTCTTATCAACAACATATAGAAATAACTAACATACTGAACTTCACTTCACCACTGACAACTTGTAACTCATTTATTACAATTTTCTCAATATCCTCAACATATATAGGTTCAAATACATTTATGCTAATAGTGTTGACATCAATGACAACCACATATCATCAACACAACCACAACATCCAACAATCTCCCCCTTTGGCATTGATTGAAACACATGATGTGAAAAACACCATCAATGCAACTAACTCCTACTTAGTTTCTAACTCATCTTCTCCTCATAATCTTTCTCCCCACGAGGCTTTTCTCCTTAGATAATCACCATTTTTTCACATGAATCTTCTCCCCCTTTGACATCAATGACAAAGATCTCTAAGCTCTAAACCACATATCTGAATTTTTGAACATCTGACTACTCCCCCTGAGTAGTAGCCACCACAACATCAATCCAAAGCAAGATATGATTGTGAAATGCACAGACTGATGCAATGCATTGCTTTGCATCTTAGTTCTGATTAGGAGGGGTAATCACCCCTAACTTCCCTCTAAGATACTCAAAAGTATCCTTAGGAAATGGATTGGTAAAGATGTCTACAATCTACTCCTTAGTAGCCACATGCTCTAGTTTGACTTCCTTTTCACTTACCTTCTCCCTCAAAAAGTGAAACTTGATAGATATATTCTTTGTTTTTGAATGCAACATCGGATTCTTGGAAATATTAATAGCACTTGAGTTATCACAGAATATAGCAATAGGCTCATCATATACAAGTCTGATATCCTTCAACATCTATTTCATCCACATAACTTTAGTACAATTGTTAGCAACAACAATATATTCGACCTCTGTAGTAGACAAGGAAATGGCATTCTGCTTCTTGCTTAACCATGAAATTAGCTTCTTACCCAAGAAAAATGCTCCACCACTATTACTTTTTCTTTCATTCACATCTCCTGCCCAGTCAACATTAGTAAAGGAACTCAAAGTAAGATCATCATCTTTAGGATACCATAGGCCAAGATCAACAGTTCCCTTCAAGTATCTAGAAATTATCTTCACAGCAATCACATGAGATTCCTTCATATTAGCTTGAAATATTGCAACAATACATACAACATTCATGATATTAGGCCTAGTTTGAGTTAAGTACAACAATCCACCAATCATTAATATGCATCTTGTTTGATTTGCTTTTAGAGAATCATATTCTATTGTAAACTTGCATCCAGTCATCATGGGTGTACCAACTAGCTTTGAATCTTCCATACCAAACTTCTTCAACAATTCCTTCACATACTTGGACTAAGATATAAAAATTCCTTTATCTAACTGAGTAATTTGCAATCCCAAAAAGAATTTCATCTCACCAATCATAGACATCTCAAATTCATTTTGCATCTCATTAGAAAACTTCATGCACAAACCATATCTCCTCCAAAAATGATATCATCAACAAAAAATTCAACAATCTAATCTTTATTATGATCAATCTTGAAATACAGATTACTATTAGCAATACCTTTGTTAAATCCAAGCTTCAACAAATACTTATCCAATCTTGCATACCATGCTCTAGGAGCTTGCTTGAGTCCATACAATGCTTTCTTCAACCAACACACCATATCTTCCTTATCAGTCAGTTGGAATACATCAAGTTGCTCAACATACACTTCTTCCAATTCACTATTTAGAAAAGTTGATTTTACATCCATCTAATAAACTTTGTAGTTCTTGTGAGTAGGCATAGGCAAGAAATAATCTTACATCTTCAATTCTAGCAACAGGGGCAAAGGTCTCTTCAAAATCAATTCCTTCCATCTGTGAATATCCTTTACATACCATTCTTGATTTTTTTCTAACCACTTCACCTTGCTCATTCAGTTTGTTTCTAAAGACCCATTTGGTTCCAATGAAATTCTTATCCTTAAGTCTGGGAACAAGAATCCATGTATCATTCTTTTCAATATGTTTCAATTCTTCTTTCATTGCTTCAACCCAATGCTCATCCTTACATGCTTCATTCATACTAGTAGGCTCATTCTTTGATATCAAGCAATACTCTTCTACAATCTTTCTCCTAGTATGGACATATTTTTTCTTATCACATATAATCTGATCTTCTAAATGATTCAATCTTACATACCTCAGAGTCTTCTTAGGATGTTCTTCAACTTCAGGTTCTTCTGATCTCTTTTCTTCTCTTTCACCAATTTCTCCTTCATTTTCTTAATTTATTGGATTGATTTACACTTGATTTGTAGTTTGAACTTGCTTTCCTTTGTTTGTACTATCATCCTGATCATCAGAGTCATATCCATAGGTTCTAGATAGTGTACCTAAGTCTTCATCAACCTTAACATTTTCACTTTCAACCATTTTCTTCAATCTTTTATTGTAACACTGGTAGTCCTTGCTTTTAGTAGAATAACCCAGAAAGATACCTTCATTACTCCTAGCATCAAACTTTCCTATGTCTTCATCTCTCTTAATATAACATCTACTTCCAAATATCTCGAAGCATTTAACAGTAGGATTTTGACCAGTCCATAGCTCAAAAGGGGTCTTACAAGTATCACCTTTGATTTGTACCTGGTTGAGTGTGTACACAACAGTACTCACAACTTCTCTCCAATAGATATGAGGGACATTTTCTTCCAGCATCATAGTTCTAGCAACATCTTCAACTGTTCTGTTCTTCCTTTCCACAACTCCATTTTGTTGAGGGTTTTGAGGTGCAGATAATTCTCTTTATTCCATGTTCTTCACAAAAAGAATTAAATTCACCGGAAGTGAATTCACCACCTCTATCTAATCTCATACATTTAACCTTCAAACCTATCTTTGTCTCAACCATAGCTTTAAAGATCTTGAATTTTCACAGTGATTTAGATTTCTCTCTTAAGAAAGTAACCCATGCCATTCTAGAATAATCATCAATGAGTAACATGAAATAACTATAACCTTGTAAACTTCTGACCTTAGAAGAACCACATAGATCAGTATGCACAAGCTTTACCAATTCATTTGAACAATGCTTTTTACTCTGAAATGAAATCTTGGTTTTCTTTCCCAATTGACATTCCTTGCATATTGCATTAGTAGGTTTCACCAACTTAGGTAGATCTCTCACAACCTTAGTGGAACTTATCTTGACAATATTATCAAAGTTAACATGACACAACCTCCTATGCCATAACCAACTTTCATCAACTTGAGCAATCAAAAAATTTTTACTACACTCAAGTGAAATATATTACCTTTTGTTTTTGTACCTGATGCAATTTCATTTCCGGAGCTCAATATTCTACACTTTCCATCCTTGCATTGAAGATTGTATCCCTTATGAACCATTTGACCAACACTCAGAAGATTATGCTTCAATCCTTCCACACATAGAACATCATCGGTATTATGCTTACCATAAAGAGAAATGCAACCACTTCCATAGATCATACTAGCTGTATTATCACCAAATCTCACAACACCACCATCATAATTTTCCAAGATTACAAACTTACTTTTGTCTCCTGTCATATGATGTGAACATCCACTGTCAATTACCCATTCATCTTTCTCTTCAACTCGAGCAAATAGGGCTTTCTCCACATTTGTACAACCAACAAATTCAGTAGATACAAGATTATTTTCTTTGATAGCAATAAATACCCATTCATCATCACTTCTATTTCCTTTATTATATTTATCATCTGTCACGCCTTCATCAGCAACATAGTAACACTTCTTTTGAAATCTAGGCTTGTTATGTCTTGGTTTAGCAACTCTTTTCAGACACCTTGATGCAAAATGACCTATCTTATTGCAAGAAAAACATTTAAAAGGCAATTTTCCTTCATACTTACTTTTTCCTCTTGATACTCTTTTGACAATAAGTGCTTCCATCTCTTCTAGCTCTCTTTCTTCTTCTTCAATTTGTCTGATTTCATCCTCATACTTGAATGTCTTCCTAGGTGAAATTTCACCCAGATCATATCTTTGTCTATCTCTTTTGGAAGTAGTAGCCTTAAATGAAGATTCAACCTTAGGAAGGGCATCACCAAATTCGCTCAACTCAAAAGAAAACAGCTTACCAACCATCATATCTCTGGTTATGTTTGTTATAGTCTAGAGCTCTTCAATAGCACTATCTTTGACTTTGTAAGAATCAAGCAGGGATCTAAGCACTTTAGCAACAATCTCAGATTCATCTATCTTTCCACTAGCACATCTAATACCACACACAAGTTCATTCACTCTTTGCATGAAAGTATTAATGTTCTCATCATCACCCATTCTTAACCTTTCATATTTTCCTTTCAAACTCTACAACTTAGCAATCTTCACATTAGCATGACCTTCATACAAGGTTTCCAACTTTTTCTAGATCTCATAAGTAGTCTTCAGATCCATAACATTTGTCATCTCATAATCGGTCAAAGCACTCAACAAAGCTTCCTTAGCTTGGATATTATACTCAACATCTTTGATCTCAATAGAAGTAGTAGGGCCATTCTATGGAATAATATACATATTACTTGTAATGCTCCAATAGGGTTCACCAATGCATCTTAGATGGCACTCCATTCGAGTCTTTCACAAAGAATAATTTTTTCCATCAAATCTCGGACTATCCTTCTTGTAACTTGCCATCCTAGATCACCTTAAGCTATTAAATTTCTTCCAAGGAACCCGCTCCGATACCAATTGTTGGCAATACAAGGGCATACAATTGAGAGGGGGGGTGAATCAATTGTCACAAAAATTTGAAACTTATCCAACTTATTAACCTTATTCTCATATCTGATTATTAACCATGAAAACACAAATCATCAACACATCAAAAACACACATAACACCAAGCTTTTTTTTATGTGGAAACCCTATTAGGGGGAAAACCACAATGGAGGTTAGTCCACAAGATTATACCCTGTTAAAAGTATAATGAAAATTAAATATGGGGAATGCACATGCATTCAAGTGAACTTCCTAGAGCTCACTGCTCAATTACAAATTAAGACACACTATCTTACAAAGAGATTCAGATTACAACCATACGGATTTTGAATTGAGAAAATAGCATTTGCTAATGCCTGTTTATAGTTCTAGTTAAGCACATGAACACTTCTCCACTCTTCTTCACTCTTCTTCACACTTCTTCACACTCTAATCTTCCTTCAAATGATTTAGAACATTATTCATACACACACACATTCGGCATCCCTCAAATGAAATGAACAACCACTTATATATATCTGCAACAAGAAATTTCATCGCTACAAGTTGGCCTCAACAAAAATAATAAAATGAATATAAATTGTTGGCCCAAAAAATTAAATATTATCAATGGGAATCAACCAAGGTAAGCCAAAACTTAGTGAGGACCCAAATCAACATCTCCAACATGAAGAAACTTCAATAAATTTCACCTCGAGGATCCACAACATGCTACAAACACTATGTCGACCAAGAACAAGAAAAAACATGAACACACAAGAGAAAATCGCTAACCACAAGCACAACGATCAATGCAGATGTGCAAAAAAGATAGAGCATGATATAGAAACATCCACAAGCATCACGAATGAAAAGAGAAGAATTTGCAACAACTGAACTAACTGAAATAGCATCATGTTCAATCAGGAACACCAACTAAAGAAACAGAAAAAACTGTCAGAATGAAAATCTTCATAACTCGATCAAATCTTCACGCAGATCTCTGAAACTCGACATGGACAAACTAGATACACTCATCAACAAACCCTTTAGTCCACAACCTCTGATCAACAATGTACAAAAATAACTGACATACTAAACTTCACTTCACCATTGATAACCTACAACTCATTTATTACAATTTTATCAATATCCTCGACATATACAACTTCAAATACATTTATGCTAATAGTGATGACATCAATGAAAACCACATATCAACAACACAATCACAACATCCAACAATTTACTCACTTGAAATGTATTTCTATTTTTGTGAAATCAAGCTGTGAGAAATACTCGTGAACCTTTTGCACACCCAAATTTCCCACATAGTTCAATACTCTAAACTAGCCTTGGAAAGCAATCATATATACGAGATATGAACACATGTGAAACCTATGAGCCTCTAAGAATTCAATGATCTGATTGTGGAGAGTATCATTGATGAGGGCGGGCTAGTTATAATGTTCTTTGTTGCTCACAATTTTGGTGATGACATTGTACATTCATGAATAAAAAAAATTTTCCTCCTCTTGACTAGTGATGTGGTTGAGTAGAGTGATCATCACTACATACTCATCCCTGAACTCTCCATGTCCTACTTTTTTGGAAAGTTGGCCTTTTTTTGTTTAAGACATTTTTTAGCCATCCTCTTTTGATACTTGTCTTTTGACGCATCAAATGCCTTTTTGTATTCTCTCATAGATATGACCACATTTTCCACACATGGTGGAATGGCAAAGCACCTTTTGATATCCCTAGGCTTGAGGTTGCATATCATTCATCCATCCACTAATTAAATCTCTCATGTGGTAGGGTTGTAATGCTTAATATAAGATACTAAAAATTCAATGCTCTTGCTTGTCATTGGGACTGATGCTGTCTCAAGTAATTTAGATTGCTCGATGTTCTATAATGTGCATTGGTCTATGCCTTCCAAATTTTCTAAGTCTACCTTTGGGTTTGTCTAATGCAGATCAGTGTCTATCGTTTTCAGGAAGTCATGAACCAAGATCATTTCGGTCTTGTATTTGACGTAGGAGAACTGCATTTGAAAACCTTGAAGATTGAATGTGAAGACGATATGGTTCATACAACTTTTTTTGTAACTGCTAAAAATAGCCTTGTTGAGGGGTAATTTTTATGAAAAAATCTAAGACGTGGGTTTTACTTAGAATAATTTTCTAAGTGGACCCAGAATGTCAATAATTCCAAAATTTACTTTTTCTCGGTTTCAAAAGTAGCAAAAACTTATTTTTCTCAAAAAAATCTTACACATGGGCATTGTAGGTGCTTCAAAGATGAACAAACCTAGTTTTTTTAATTTTTGAAATTAAGACTTTTTTCAAAAAACCCTAAAAAAGGGGCAGCAGGGCAATTTTTTTGGTAAATCTGGCATATGGGTTTTGTTGAAAAAGTTGTGTTGATCATACCCTAAAGGTCAAATATGTGAATAATTGTTATTTTCTTGGACATGGAAGAAGATTGAAGACAAGAATAGAGGAAAAATACTAAAAGAATTTTGGAAAGTATCAACTGCCTCTCAAGATCTTTAGGAAAATTATGCCTAGAAATGTAGACCTTGATGAACTATCCCTCTGTGCAACTTTATTCTTGAGATAATGAAGAACACTAATAAACCCTCTGTTAGATCTTCAAAAGACATTGGAGAAGAAAAATATCTATTCTTAAGCTTCAACTTGCAAAGAAAGATGTTGAATTATGATGAATAGACTTGATTAATAGTGTTTGATGTTGAATGAATCAAGTTTGGGCACTAACACATGATTGAGGATTCAATTAGCCTGATTTGAAGTTCACATAATTGATTTCCACCAATTTGGGGATGTTTTAGACATGAAAAGGCTTTCAAAATAGTTAACTTTAGTCAATTGAGCATAGTTTGACTTTAGGCATCCAAGTTGAGGAGTTGAACACTTTTTCATTCTTTTTCTGTGATGAAACTCCTCCATTCGATCTTTGATTCTTGTTGCTTGGTTGATCTTGAGGTGCTACTGTCAGATCCATTGCTGAGATGAAGCAACTCTGAAGAAGTGTGCTTGGAGGTTGTAAAGCTTAAAACCTAAGTTTGATGCCTCTAATTCTTGGGCACCTTTTCCCAAGAAGGTACATTTTTCACCAAACTTAGTCAGTTTCTTAAGTGTTCTTCAGTTCCTCTAGTTTGACACTTAGTGCTTTGATCTAAGATCATTGATGGCTGATGAGTCTGGTGGTCTTGTTGAAACATTGGATGGATAACCAATTCAGTCCTAAAAATGATGACTAACATCTCAAATCCTAAAAGTTGATTTAGGTGTCTCAAAATCTTGGGTACTTCTAACCTGTAGTGGTGCCTTTGACCTTTTGACTTGTTATTTTTAGTTTTCAATCTTTCATGAACTATCCTAGTTTGATATATGTCGTTATATGTTTGATTTATCTGTTGAATTTGCTAACGGTGTCATTGCTGAGATTGATCAAGATAGAGAAGGACTTCTTGGGGCTCACAGAGCTTGCAAATTGCATCCGATTTCCCAAAAGGTTGGGTGCCTAATTCTAGGAGGGTGCAATTTCCTTAACACAACCAATTCTTCATGTCTTTCGTTCTACCTTTGCTTCCAACATTTTATGCTTGATCTTCATTTGTGAGTGCTTGACTAGTCATGTCTGCTTACAACTAGATTAATCATGAAGCTAATAGGATGCTAAAAAGATACCTTGGAGATATTAGTTGTTGAAAACCTCAACAAGTGGTTCAAAATGATGGGTTCCCCTGGCCAGCAGGGGCACTTTTTTCTTGGTGTGCATTGGTTTACCTTCCATTTTACATGCTCAAACAATCAACAGTTGTCGTCATTTGATGTGTCTTGTATACTGGAAAATAGGTTCGTTGCAAAGCTAAGATGATGTTGAGGAGATCACTTGAAGAAAATATTTCTCAAAAACTAACATTTGGATCATTTTGTTCTTGGACACCCCTGAGCTATAGGGGCGCTTTTTCCCATGTTTGATTGTCATTTTTGATGATACTGGCGTGCAATTTCCAAACTTAGTCAATTTTCAACATTTCTCATTTTTAAAAATCCCCTCCACCATAGAGCATCTTTTTCCATGGATTCTTTGTTGAAGCTTTTGAAGCTTAGATTTTTATACCTAGTACTGGCCATCTACCATTAATGGCTAAAGAGGTCCTAACTTTTCTCCTGAAAAAATGAAGTAGACCCACTAGAGTAAAACAAAAAAATTGGTGATTTTGACATGACCAGTGTGATCGTGAAGTCAAATTATCCTATCAAAATCATTTTCAACTAATTCTAGGAAGGTACTATTTTCAAGGGTTTTCCTAAAAACAAGGGTACAAAACCCTAATTTTCAAATTTTCAAAAATTTTCAAGTATCTTGATTGATGTAAACCCACAAAAGCCTATGTTTTGTTTGACCTAAAATGGACTTTTGACAATAATTTTACATTATTTAGCTTGTTTTAAGAAAAATGCCTTATTGAAGAAAAAATTTAGTATGGGTACAATAGGGTTCACTAGACAAGGTGGCCTTGGTCTACATGGACAAGGTAGAGAACCAATAATTATGGAAAAATGCTTGAAAATCTTGGACTTGGTTATGGTTCATAAAACGTGATTACTCGAGTACTGAAAGCACCTCTTATAAGGAAGGAGCTACTTCTACCATTGATGAGACATCGGATAATTGAAAACATCTAAATGACTATATGTATATCCAAAACATGTTTGAGAACAACAACATAAATACTATCATCGTTGAACCTACATTTGAGCCTACATCTGAGAAGGACCATATCAAGATAGATTCTAATGAATACGAATGGGATTCTTGTGAATCTAGTTAGTATAACCTATAAATCCTATGGGGGTTTGATAAAACCAATGTCTCTACCCTAGCAACATCTATAAGGTTTGTCGATACCAATGATAAAATATCCTTGCATTATCCATAGTTGATAGATTGGGACCAACAACATCATACTCCATTTTTGGACACATTCCAAAATGATGAGGCTATTATAGAGTTCATGGGACTTTGAACCAATATACTGCAAGGAGATCACAAAGTAGGGTTTGTAATGGAATTAGATCAAGGAGCATATTTTGGAGGGGATATTGCATCTTATAGTCACAAAAATAAACTACAAAGTTTAAAAATAAAAAAGAGATCCCCTAAAGAAAACCACAATGTGGCTTTATTGGATTCGAAAAAGAGAAAAACAAAGGACACATCTAAAGGTGAAATCCTCTCTAAGGCACCAAAAGATGGAACATTCAATCTTCCCACCATAGAATATCAAGAGAAATCAACACTCCTAGTTGAAGATGCCAAACCTATCAATGTTGGAAAATAGAAACACCCAAAATCACTTGATCCTGAAGAAAAGGTGAACTTCTCAACATTTATCAATGAAAGAAAAATCAACTTTGCATGGACATATGTAAACATGCTAGGGCTAGATCTAGGATTGGTTGCACATCACCTAGTAGTATTCCTTGGAGCTAAACACATCAAGCAAAAGCTATGGAAAATGCATCCACAGATAACACTTTTGGTAAAAGAACTTCATAAATTGTTAGATGTGGCTTCATCAGACCCATTGACTATCCTGAATGGGTGTCTAATCTAGTACTAGTATCAAAGCCCATTGGGGGAATAAGGATCTACACAGACTTTTGAGATCTAAACAAAGCTTTCCCAAAGGATGACTTCCCTCTTCTCAGCATCGATATTATCATAGACATAACTATAGGGCATGAAATGCTATCACTAATAGATGAATTCTTTAGATACAATCAAATTAAAATATTCCTCGAGGACCAACATAAAAAAACATTCACTTGTGCGTGGGGGACCTTCTGCTAGAATGTCATGCCATTCAGTGTAAAGAATGCAAGGGATACTTATCAATGTGTAATGACCACCATCTTTCATGATATGCTACATGCAAATATGGAGGATTATGTGGATGACATACTAGAAAATACCATCAAAAGAGAAGACCATTTGAAAAACCTAACAAAAGTATTTTACAAGCTCAAACAATACAAATTGAGGCTCAATCCAAAGAAGTGTGTATTTAGAGTAACATCTGGAAAATTGCTAGGGTACATAGTATGAAGAAGAGGAATTGAGGTAGATCTCACCAAGGTAAAGGCTATATTAGAAATTCCTCCTCTAAGGACATTGAAGCAGTTGAGAATTTTACAAGGGAAACTACAATCCATCAAGAGATTCATTGCACAATTGGAAAACAAGTTCCATCCATTCACCCATCTGCTACACAAGGATATAACATTCAAATGGGATGAGAGATGTGATAATGAATTCCAACAAGTCAAGGAGTATTTACTCACTCCTCCAGTATTAATGCTACCAATTATAGATAAAACAATGATCCTATATGTATCTACAACACAGGCAACATTAGAAGCTATATTAGCAAAACTAGATGACAATAACAAGGAAAGAGCGGTCTATTATATCAGCCGAACACTGGTGGGATATGAATTGAACTATTCACCCATATAAAGAGCATGCCTATATGTTTTCTTCGTGACACAAAAATTGAGACACATCTTAAATAGATAATTAAAGCTAATATGAAAAGTAGATCCCCTAAAGTACCTATTGGAAAAAACAACTCTAACAAGGAGGATCGCTAAATGGGTAATGATACTAAGTGAGTTTGACATAGATTACATAGACAAAAAAATCTATCAAAGGAAAAATCATAGCATATCAACTAGCAGAAGCATTGATGGAGGATCATCAGCCTTTAACAATAGAATTCCTAAATGAACGCATCCTTTTAACTGATTAGTCTAGTCGTTGGACCTTGTACTTTGATGGGTCCCACACTCAACATGGATCAAGAGTAGGTATCTTATTTCTCACACTATAGGGGATAGTATACCTAAGGCTTACAGGATTTCTTTTTCGTGTACTAATAACATCTTTGAATAGGAAGTGTTAATCACAAGACTGAAGATGGCCATAGAATGAAGGATAAAGGAACTATAAGTTTATGGAGACTCTCAACTAGTAATAAGGTAGGTAAATGATGAATATCAAAGAAAGGATGACAAGCTAATTCCATATAAAAGAATGGTGGATAGTTTTAAATAGTACTTTTTCATCATCACCTTTGAACATGTTCTTGGGATCAACAATAGAGCAACTGATGCTATGGTGACAATAGGTTCACTCCTTGGCATTCCACAAAACATTCACAAATATGGATTTCTTGTGGAGAAACTCCTTATACCAACATTTGGCATCCCAAAATTAGAACTAGTTTATGATGTGGTTGGTCCTAAGTCACCATGGTACCAAGATACATTTGACTATATCCAACATGGTATCATACCTCCTAATTTAACAACAAGCCAAAAGAAAACCTTTGTCTATAGAACCTCCCAATTCATTGTCTTAGGAGATATTCTATACAAATGAATTCTAGAAAAAACCTTAATTCAATGTCTCAATGTGGAAGAAGTACAAACCACGTTACAAGAAGTGCATGAAGGTATTTGTGGGTCTCAATCTAGTGGACCTAATCTAGTACAAATATTGTTGAGAACAGGGTATTATTGGCCCTTAATGGAACAAGAATGCATTCAATACTCAAAAATATGCCACCAATTCCAACAACATAGTGATCTTGTTCATGCACCAACACAAGAACTGATACCTATAACAACACCATGGCCTTTCTCACAATGGGTATTAAACTTGATAGGGAAGATCTCTCCTACTTCATCTAATGTGCACAAATTCATTACCACTACAACTGAATACTTCACAAAGTGGATAGAAGTTATTCCATTAACTTACATCACAAGGAGACATATATCCAAGTTCATCTTGAATTATCTGATCTATTGATATGGAATTCCCCAAACTATCATAATAGACAATGGAACCATATTCAAAAACCAAGATGTCATAGAGCTTTGTTCAAAGTTTTCTATCTAGCACTGATTCTCCACACCCTACTATCCCCATCGAGACAATCAGGATGAAGTGTCTAATAAAAATATTGTAAAAATACTAAAAAAGATTGTTAATGACACCAATCATGATTGGAATTTACAAATAAACCTAGCCCTATGGGCTTACTGAACTAGCATTTGTATGCCTATAGATGCCAGACCTTTTTCCTTAGTATATAGATCTGAAGCAATCTTATCTATTGAAGTTGAAATCCCCTCATTGCGAGTATCCCTAAAAGGCATGGTCAACAATGAGGAATATTGTGTGTCTAGATTGAATGAGTTGTAACTCTTAGATGAAAGGCATTTGAGTGCATTAAAGCATCTACAGGTTTATCAAAATCGGCTCAAAAAGAGCTACAACAAAAAAATAAAAACATAAACTTTCAAGTTAGTACTAAAACTGAATCAAAAGATCTTGAACTAAATTAGGATCGGAAGGGGAAGTTTGAACCATGTTTTATACTTGAACACATCAGAGTATCTCAGAAAAAAAAGCAAAAAAAGCAAAAAAAATCATAAATCAAGAAAAATAGTAAAGAGAAATAAAAACATCCTTTAAGTGAAAACCACTTTGTGGCACTTCTAGGATAGGTACCATAGTGAAAACCTAGAAAATAGGCACTATGTTTGAATAATGCCTGCATTGTTATCTATCAACGCTATCTAAAGCATCAACACATTCATCCCATGATAAAACATGCAAACCAATCATGCCTTGATGAAAGATCAAGTGTTGAACCTTGTCGCACCATCGAAATTTGTCTCCCCTAATGAAGGTAATCTTATCTTGAACTAAGGGAAACTTCCTGAAATTAGAAGTGGATTGGATCCTTGTAAATCCCATCACGGTCAAAAACTATTAAAACAAAAAACATCCATAAAACAAACAAAATCAAAACAAAGTCAAAAACATCAAAATCCTAAAAACATTTTATGCTTTCAGTCAACACCAATTGAACTACGTAGTATCTATGTGTATAACGTAGGAAAGGATTATCTTTGAACAGCCCCTAACGTCTTAGGTTAGACCCCTTAGGTGTCCATAATTGTCTTTTAACTTAGTAAAAAATACAAAATTAAAAAAAAAAACAAAAAGTAGGAATGTCAAAAACCATGTTCTTATCAAACAAGAAAACTATGAGTCTTTGCATAGATAATGTAGGAAAGGCCATCATAACTGATGAGCCCTTGAGGCCCTAGGTTAGTCCCACAAAAACAATAAGAAAACATCCAAATATCTTATAAAAATCCAAAAACATTCATAAAATACAAAAAACTCCAAAAACAATGTCAAACAATATAGTCAAACTACGATGTCTCTGAGTTCGTCATGTAGGCAAGGCTAATCTCTGATCAGCCCCTGAGGCACTAGGTTAGTTCCTTTAGGGCCCCCTAGATTTGTTTCTAAATTTCTTGAAAACAACAAAAAAATCATCATATAAACTCAAAAATTGTAAAACATCCTATCTCCATTACCACTTATCCGCAATAAATGTTTCATTCACAATAAACAATCATCACCCTCACCCTTTGACAACGTAATCAACAAACAATACAAACATCAAAATCAAAATTTCCAAAGTGAAGATTGAAACAATTGGATCACTATCAAGTTAAATAATTCCTAAGTATATACTACCATACATATTTGAAAATCATTATCAACAATCCTAAACATACGTCTTAACGGATAAAGCATTCCTACAATAGACATCATCAATTGATTTCATCATGAAACATCAAAAAAACTATGAAAAGTGATACTACAATATTGTTTATCTTTTTATAGTCTTTTCTTTTTTATTTACCTTAATACCACATTCCTAGGATCTCTAAAGGATGTCCATAAGGATTTAGAGAAGGAATGGTAGCATTAACTGTCTATTTTTGTTTGTTCTATTTGCTTGAGGTTTTTGTGATACTACCATGGAAAATACTTGCTTTGTTTTATGTATGGAAGTTTTTTTGAGACAATTCATGTAGTATTTTCATGTTAGGTACTTCATACCTCTCTATGTAACTGGTACAAAAAGTTTTAACACAACTCAATTATATATTCTAATAGGTTTTTTCGTATGTCTGGTATGAGCAAGAATATTCTTTGTATGCCGAGTCAATGTCCAAGCAATGGATACAATGCCACCTTGGTGCATCATGTCTATTTGCTACATCAAAAAGGATTGCTAAAAGATACACAACCTCCATGAAAGCAAAAGAAAAACTCATTAGTAACTAACAACATCAAGTTTATATCCATCTCTAAATCATCAAACACTTCTTCTAACTAACATCTCCATCCTGCATCCACAAATTCATCAGTACACATCATGTATAATAATCCATCACATACATAAGATATAACCATCGATCATATATCAACATCCATCATATACATAATAAATCATCATTCATCACATAGATATATAAAGCATCCATCCGTCCACATCATATGCATACATCATAAAGTATAAAACATAAACAATGTATACATCATCATCCATAATCATCTCATAACACATAATAAAGCCAAATCAAAACATGGTATATCTCATATATCATCAAAATTGAGAATGTCATATACATCATCAAGTAAACATGTGTGATATCATATACAAAAAAATACATATATATGAGGCCTCAGTTGGGCTAATGAATGTATATAGAAAAATCATGTCTATATAAAGTCTTTGATATAATATACATCATAAAATATCAAGAAAACTAAACCTTGCTAGCTATCCTGAGGTAGAGATCTTGGCTGCTCTTGGCTCTAATGGAGAGATGGTTGTGGCATGAATAGAGGCTGATTAGGCTGCTTGACTGAATGACTACCTAACTTTGCACCTGTTTGGGTACTCACCTCTCCAAAATGAGGTTGTCTCTATGCTCTATGAATGAATGCCTCATAGAGCATCTGATAATATGTGCATCTCTGTAATAACTGCTCCTGCTTGGTATGGTATTAAGTGAGGGGAATGTAGGAAGCTAGTGATACCTCGGCTAAAAGTATAAGTTGCCTCTCTATGGCTAGCTCCTATGTAGCAACATCCCTCTCCTGTTTGAACGTATCCCTCTCTTGGTGGAAGCCATCTCTCTCAGTATTCAATGCTTCAACCTGTGCCTCAACATCCTACCTTTGTGTGATCTCTACATCTCTCTCTATTGTCAACTAGGAAATTTGTGTTGTCATAGCTACATCCCAAGTGGGGGAGGACTCTGTGGTACTGGTTAATCCTACTGCATCAGATCAAGTTGCCATCCATCCTACTAATCTTAATGTCCCTTATGGCCTACCCTATCCAACTACTCAAAAAGTGATCCTTATTTGTTTTTGCTTTCCCCTATGACTTAACACCAACTCTCCTTATGGCTGGCCTAGCACTAGTAGGATCTATAAATCGAAGTGAAACACGATGAGCCCACCATCGATCATACTCACATGTTGTGCCAGGATCTACCAAACCTACTAGAAAACCCCATCCAAATGGGGAAAGTTGATGGAACTCAACTACAACATATGGAGAAGAGTCTTATGTCCCTCACACCCTAACCTCTCGAGTGGTCCTCCTGAAATGAGCATGGTAGTCATCTCCAAACCGTGTCTAATGCTCTCCAAACTGATGGAGAACCCAATCCAGTAGGTAATGCTCATGAAGGGAATCAACATGGACAATCAACCATCATGTCTATTAGTAGTAAGGGAGCTACTCCTCATCATCATGCCAGGCCTCACAGCCTAACCATGGTCGCCAAATAAAAGTGGTCATATCATCAAAAATGTGATGCCAATAAGATAGTTGTCTAGGCTAGGTATAGTGCATAAAATTTGAGTATTTGTAAGAAAATAAATCCTCTAAACCCCGATCGATAACACCATTAGGTCTAGTCATTGGGATGTGCTCCCAGGCCCATACATGCAACAAGTTCACACCAACAATGATAAAACTACCTCCACGATAAGCAATCTTGTGCATATCTCTATATAAATGTGCCAAGAGACATGGGCCCCACACATACCTCATGTTATCCTCAAAAATATTCTTGATGCAAATGCCCCAACCAACAAGAAACTGTCTACCTCTCTAATTTGGTACTACGAACCCTAAGATCAAACCACATAGGACCAAAGATATAGGATCCATGCTGTCAATAAACGAAGCTAAGTCTATCTCTGAGTCCACTACCCGAAGGCGTCTAACATCGAGAACTCGTTGCATAGCATAGGTACCCTATCTAACATCATAGGTAATGAGATCCCCATGAATAGGAATATAGAGAATCTTCCAAACATCCTCCAAAGTGATAGTAGCCTCGTCATTCAGAAAATGAAAAATATGATGACTTAGAGTGCCATCTCTCCACAAGGGCAGTCATTATTGCGCTATGAACTTGAATCTATGGCATGTAGCATATGTGTTGTAGACCCATGATATCTAGAATATCTCACTCCACCTCAAAGAAGCAAACAATTAGGTTAAACAACTGTTGTGGTCGTCGCTCTCTAGAATAAAGCAGTTTGAGAATCTCCTACAAACATTCAACCCACGACATTAAGAATTTTCCATAAAAAAACATCACAAACCTAGGACTATGAACAAACTAGCTAAAAATTGTTGGACTCAAGGAAAACTGAGAGAGGGGGTGAATCAATGTTTAGAAAATTAGACTTTTAATTCAGATCTTAAGCCATTTTCAGCACATAAACATAATTAAAGATGCAAGCACATGAACAAGATGATCAAAACACCATAACACCAATATTTTTACATGGAAACCTTGTTAGGGGAAAAATCATGGTAGAGATTAATCCACAATTTATACTCTATTAAAATTATGAATAAAAGGGAATGCACTTGCATTCAGGCACACTGCCTAGAGCTCGTTGCTCAAAATAAGGAAGGCTCACTGCCTTACAAAATGTTTGTGATTACAAAAAAAATTGAACTGAGAAGATAACATCTACAAATGCATGGATTCAGTTCTGGTGAAGCACATAAAATAGATTCTAAACCTTTTGTCTGATCCTACAACTCGCTTTGCTTTGCTTTGCCTTAATTCACAATAATCTTCTTCTGCTCAAGCAAAATTTACTCATCTGATCTTCTGATGTTCGCTCATACATTTGTTCTACTCTTTTCACACATTCACGCCTTCTCATACTTCGTCCTCTTAATAAGGTAACATATATGCTTAACAACCTTTCTTGGAGATCCACAACACAAAATGATGATCCAGTGAAGCATACATATCGACTAACTAACCAACTACCCTGTTCTTCATGCTTTCTACCAGTAACACATTGTCTTCTACATTTTCTGCCAATATAAGTAGATCCTGATTTGCGAACCTAGATAATGAATTTAGATGCCATCAATGACAACACTAGAATTCATAAACAATCTCCCCAAGCCATATGCCAATAATCTCCCCCTTTGGCATTGATGGTAACACTTAGTGAAAGTGACTAAGTGTCGGAACCAAAACTCAAAATTTCAAAACACAACAAAACACTGCTCCCCTTAGGATGTCAAGAAATTTTTCACTGCTCTCCTCCCCCTTTGACATAAATGAAAAAACTTTACTGCTTACTCTCCTTTTGCTAAATTTACATTGCACTCTCTCACCCTTTATTGATGCAAAAATTGATCGAAATTTGAGAATTTACAACTACCGCACAAATCAAAAAATTATTTTATACTTATCCTTTATCTCTGGAAGAAATTTCTTCCAAGCATCTACTGCAATCCCAATAATTATTATCCAACTATTTTTTTCTAATGTCCGATTGATGATCTGAATGAGGGATTCTAGAATCGTAATCGTTTCTTCCAATTTCTCTCCTTTCTTCAAAATCTCAATTTTCTGCTCCATTCTACATTCAATTAGATCCTTCACTTTCCAAAAAGTGTCCATAAGAGTGTTTCTAGAAAAGTGAACCTTTGCACACTCAGTCTACAACTCATGAATCTTTTTCTTGACTTCTCCATCTAGGTCCTGAAACATATTGTAATCTTGACCAATTTTGATCAACTCACTCTCAATTTGCTCTATCTTTTCCTTGTATTTACCAACCACATGAGGCCACTAAAGACAATAATTGTAGACCTTATTTTCTGAGTCAATGCATTTCCTTAACACATTCATTTTCTTTTTTATTTTGGCAAGAGATAGCCTAAACTGCTCCTTCAGATGTAAAATTACTTATTCCTCTTTCCTATCCTAAGACACAGAGTCCATAGCCTCCCTGATACATTCAATCAATTATTTTGGAAGTACATTCTGCAAACTTTCCAATTCAATGTTGTTGTGCACAAAGTATCTACCTAGAGTGTCCTCAATGAAGTATTGTTCATATGATGGTCCATTTAACCATATGTCAGCAATCTTTTGCATTCCATCTTCCTCCTGAACAATCTGTAGTATCTTTGTTTTGAATAAAGCACCTTCTTCATCTCTTTCTTCTGCTATCACCACATCTGATTCAACTAATTTTGGTTCATCTCTTGGAGTGTAATCATCAAAATCTTCATCTGGTATATCCACAATTACTTTCTCTTTTCCTTTTTCTTCAGTTCTTGGAGATTTGTGTCCTAGAGGAATGTCATCTGCAAACTCTAGAGCCCTTTTTTGCTTCTTCTTCATCTTACTGGAAGAGGACCCAACTTCAATTGTTCTTACCGAAAGAGAGATGCCAACTATTCCAAACTTTCACAACAACTCTCTAAAGAAATTTTCATGAACTTTCTCACAATTTTCCAGAGTATTGAAATGTTTAAAAATTTGCTTACAAATAGGTTCATTTTCCTTCCATACCACATTATCATTCTAAGGCAAGCAATTTAGAAAATACATCATAATGCATATAACTAGGGTACCAAACCTGAAGGGGTAATCTGCATCCTTTGTCAATTGCACATTTTCCATCAATTGATCTTTCGTCAATCCACATAGATCAAATTCTTCATCTTCCATTATCATTTTGTGGGAAATGTAAACTATGCCTGCCGAGGTTGATCCTTCCCTATTTTTGAAGAAAATTTTATATGAAATTCCATGTGCAATGTACCTCGTTATTGGATCTTTGATTGTTGAAATTAACAGAGCTCTTTGATATCCTTTTACTCCAGTTAGGGTTTCAACCACTTGATTCTGAATCGACTTCTTTTTCGAAACATCTCCAATATTGCATAATCCTATTAGATTTCTGATCACCTCTTTTGAAATTTGATAGGGTTTATCCAGAGTAAGGATATCATTATCCAATCTATTCAAGATAAACCTAACCACTTACGCATTGACAAAATAGGGAAACTCATTATAGATGTCCAAATTCTTATGTTTCACACCTTCAAGCCACTTCAATTCGCTGGCTAGAAACAAATTTCTTACATCCTTGATCTTCCTACTACTATATTAATCCAAAATCACTATTCCTTTGATTTTCTTCATTTTACTTTCCGTACCGAACAAGGTTTTCTACCAAGCACAAAATTTTGAAATTCTACAAGTAACTGAAATACCTGAAGAATTCACCACCAAATTTTCTTTACTCCTTTGAGATTTCATTGCAGAGGCTCTCCTTCTATTCTCCTACAATGCAAGGTGACAAATGAGGGTTCCAAATACCCTTTTATGACTTTGCACACCTAACCTTTTTAGCTGCATTAAATACTTTTCCCTAGGAGTTCTGGTAACTCTATTTTCTTAGACAACAAAAGAAAAATTTGTCTGCGGACCTTCTACTTCTCATGTTCCTGCATAAGTGATCACTGATGCATTTTCAAACTTTTATCATAACTACTAACAATTTTCTGCATTTTGGTGCCAGCTATCAACAAGGGGCCAAATGATCTTCCTTGAAAAAATCCCCCTAGGCCAATGGCCTGAGCTCAATTTTTGGAGGAATTACCGGAGACTGCTTCTAGTAAGGGCTTATTTCCTTCATCATATCCACTCTTCTTTACCTATGTTTACTTCATCTGATCTCTTATTTCTTCTATAGTCACTTTTCCTTTTCCTTTTTCATCTTTTTTTTAAATTCTTCCTCTGTCTACCGGACCTCTTTTGTCCATATTTATGTTTCTGTAGAATCTTGCAATGTGACCAAATCTGTTGCAACTATAACACACTAGATTTCTCTATCTAGACAACTCATTCCATTGATTTCCTCCTGATCTACATTGATTAGCAACATTCCCAAATCTTCCACAAGTATATCATTTAACATTTCTTAAACTGACAGACATATTTATGCATTCAATAGACTTGTGACCTAGCTTTTTGCAATTAAAACACTGATCGAGAAATGATGTGATGAGCATATTTTTTGGTTAAATATTGGGTAGAATTTATAGTCCATTTGCTGGAATTTTAATGAACTTTAGTCATTGAATGTTAATATTTTTTATAATGTTTCCCTCAAACCGTTGACATTGGGTTTATCCTATCCTTGTGAAGTTTTAATGACATTAACACATTCTTCAGATTACCTATATTATTTTTTTGTGTGATTGATGAATGTTCTCTAAGGTGATTTTAGATGTGCAATTATTATGTGTACTAACATTGTCATGTAGGACACAATTGGTGGATGATAAGTTGGGAGAGGAAATCGACAGATGATCATGCAGGGGAATCATTCAAAGGAGAAAACTAAAGGATGATGGTAGCAGATTCCCTATGGCAGTCAATTGTAACCACCTTGTATTTATGGAATTGAGCAATCATGGGTGTTACTGCAACATTGAGTCCACATTTGGGCATGCATGGTTGATTGGATTCCCTACAGGCGTAACCGCTCTGCCACTCTTTTCCTTGCTTTCCCTAAATGGCATCCTCCCAGTTAGTAGGAGTTGATCGCCCTGTTTAGCTGGTAGAATAAATATGGATTTGACTCTCCTTCAGAGGTTGGAAGTTCTTAGTTCTAGATTTTTGTTGAAAAATGACATTGATAATGTATTGAGCATACTCTACTTTTCAATACAGCCATGTTGATTACTCTATTTACATAATTTTCAATGAATGAGATGATAGTCTAAATTTAAGTATTTGAGTTTGCATTAGTTTTATTGGATACTCATCCAAGGGGGGCCACTTGGTGAGTAATCCTTTCTTTAGAGTAATTAACTTAGTCATAATTTTATGTTTTGTACTTAGTTCAAAATCTGGCATTGACTATTCCTGCAGCCACTAGAAGTCCATTATGTGTATGTTCCTGCAACCAAAGTAGACATAGTAGTTTCCTATCTGTTTGCCCAGATCCTTATTCTTGTTATGCATTTCAATTTGTCATAGTTGTTGGTTAATGTTTAGCATTTGATTTATTTCCTTCCTACAATTTACTTTCAATACTGCATGTTTCTTAGCCACAAATTAGAGATGGCTAAGAATTCCTAGTGCACATACAGTGCTAACCCATTTCAAGTCTACGTCCCTGGGTTGACAAGTTAAATGCACCTCCACAATGATTGAATAGCTATTCAAGTTAGATGTCTAGTCTCTGAATCATGGCTGTAAAATCCTAGTTATGAGATCATTTTAGGATGCCAACATTTTTAGCACCATTGTTGGGGATGTTGTCAAGCTAGGAGGTTCTTCAGAGTGATTGATAATTTCTTCGTTATAGCATTTATTTTGAGTTGTTCTTAGAATACCCCCCTTGTTTAGATGAGTAATGATTTGATATTATTTTTCTCATTCTTTGTGTGAGCTAGCTGCTGCTGAGTTAATACCGCAACTAGTTGATATTCCAAATCTACCTAGAAATGAAGAAGAAGAACCATTTCCCTTTTTGTTGATGCAATCCTGAACTGACCAGTTTTGAAGCTTCCACTAAAGATCAAAATCAGATTGATAGTCCTTTTCCTTGAGAATCCATCAAGAAAACATGGGTGATACCTTCTTGTTTGAATATGACCTACTCTGCCAGGATTATGACTACACCACTGATGCTCCTGGGCTTGAGCTATTTCCTACCACTTTAAAAGAAGTTGCACTAGGATGGTTTATGAGTCTAGGAAGAAATACAATGGAAACTTGGGAGGACATTAAGACAAAGTTATTTGGAAAATACAAGGAATATTGTTGGGGCAGTGATATAAAAGGAATTGATGCCTTTAGGATGCAACAAAAGGAAGATGAGAGCTTGGAAGATTACATTTCAAGGTTTTTGTCCTACATGCAAGAATCTCCACACCATACACCCAATGAAGAATCTCAAAGTTGCTTTTATTGTCAAGAATCAATGAGTTACACTAATGCTTTGGACCTAATGGTAGGAGGAGATATCACTCAAGTCTCTTGGGAAGATATCAAGGAAATATGTCAGGACTATTCCAAAGCAGCTTCAAAAGAAGAGAGAATTTACCAATTTTCTACCGGTGGAGTTCCAAGGATGGAGATTGCTGATTTTTTGGCAGACTTCAAGCAGGATGTTACAAACAACCTAGCTACTTAGTTGGGTACACTTCAAGCCAAAGAAAAACATAAGGAGGAAGAGGCGATGTTGGCAGAATACTACCCTCATTATAGAAAAAAGGACTGCAGATGCAAGATGGTAATTAACATCAACAACAAGATTCCACCTAAGTTCAAACCAATTCAGATTGAGGAAGATCAAGTCCACTTTGATGCACAAAGGAAGCCCTGGGTTCCAAAACAAGGTATGTTACCAGGTCCATTATCTTTTTTTGGGCCAAACAGGGCAGACAATTCCATGCAACCATCTCCTCAATCCCAATAGCCTTCCATAACACATCCACCTGCTAATGCACACAAACTTACTCAGCTACCAACTCAGCCCACACCCTACCTAAATAATATACCATAGCCACAATAAATATACTTTTCTAATTCAAAGCACTTCCCTACATATGTTGTGAGTGTAAGTGATATTCACTTGTGTTCAGGAACTACTGTATCAATTCTTTCCACACCTATCATCATTGAGCTACCTATAAAAGAGGAACATGAACCTCTAAATGATCCTATTTAGCCAATAGTACCTAAACATCCTGAACAAGAGCCACCATTCTCTCAGGGATTGGAAGTTGCCAAGTATAAGGAAGACAAGGAAGATACAACTTTTGACATCATGGATCAGCTAAAGCATATATGTATTTAGATATCCCTATTTCAGGCCATAAAAGATGTTCCTATATATGGAAAAGCTATCAAGGAAGTTTATCTCAAGAAGTCAGGAAAAAAGAAGAAATACTTGACTACAACCCATGTGATGAGATAGATCACTGACATCACACTTGGAAAAGTGACCATTCCCAAGTACAGTGATCCAGATAATCCTGTAGTAGCAGTTGTTATCCACGAGATTCAAGTAAAGAATTCCCTGAGTGATTTAGGGACAACAATCAATGCGACGACTAAGCACATCCTGTAGCAGCTAAATGTTGCATGTATGAGGCCTACTCCTACTATCTTGCAGCTTGTTAATAGTTCTACAATGGATCCTGATGATATATACCTTCTAGACTCTTGGGAGCATCCAACAAGTCTCATGATTTTCTATGGCCACATGTCAATGAGGAAGTCGGGGAAGTTAACTCGATGGTGCAACTATGATGCTAGGTAGAAGTCCTTTCTTGCAGTTTCAAGACGAAGAAGTGTTATCTAGTATAACACAAAACTGTTATGAAGAGGTATATACATCATCTTCTACTTTTGTTCGGATGCTTCCCCCGATCTTCCTACAGTCACTCTTCTTGTAGTCACTCTTCCTGCAACCACTCTATTTGCAGGGAAACTTCCTACAACAATAGGCATATTCCATACCATAGTGCCATATGGACTCAAAGAATTGCAGAAGTCTCATCAGCATGCATTTGCATGGGACTACCATGATATGAAGGGACCAGATCCTAAGTTCTGTGTTCGATGGACCTACATCAGAGCAGATTGTCAACTAGTAGGGCAGCCTCAACAAAGAATTAACCTTGCATTAAGAGAGACTATTAAAATAGAGTTGCAAAAATTGATAGTTGTTGGATCTATCTATCTTATTTTAGACAGCAAGTGGATGTCTTTATTAGATCATGCTAAAGAAGGGAGGGAAGTGGTGAGTTTGTGTTGATTACAAAAAACTTAACGCTACCACTAAGAAATACCATTTTCCCTTGCCATTGTACACTCGCCTAACAAGAGATGTTGAACTCCAATGGACAAAAGACCATTACAGAGCATTTTCTAAGGTAGCCTTGACCCATGTTCCTGTTTTGGTCATGTAGCCAAATTCTTTGGATAAAATGAGAAGGGTATCCTTGCACCACACTGAAGTAGTGCAAAATCAGAGGATGAGATGGCATGATTGGGAAAACGAGTTTCAGCCAAGTGACTGGGTATTGTTATATGACCTAAAGCATCAGGACAATGCAGGAAAGTTGTGGACAAGGTGGTTAGGACCGTTCAACATTTTTGAGGTCTTTCCTAATGGAGCTATTTAGCCCACCATCATTGACCCTGATAGATTCAATTCACTTGAGCTAGCCTCCAAGGAAGGGCCCCTACAACAATTCACCTAGTGTTTAGTGCATGAGCTTCTTGCAACCAAAATTGGAGGACATAGCGTCCCACCTTTTGGCTAAATTAAGGTACGTATTTTTCATAATAAATATTTCCACTTTAGTGGAAATCCATTTCTTCACCCATCCACCCATCCATCCATTCATACCACCTTTCTCTCTCTCTTCCATCATTTCATTTCACCTCACTCCACTTTTCTTCACTTTTAATTAATTGCTCAATCATTTCAAAAAAAGGAAAATTGGTACTTTCTCTCCACGATCTTTGCAACGCATCCTTCGCACACTCAAGTATGTACGCAATAATTTTAGACAATGGGAGGTGGCTTAATTCAGAATGAGCCCTTAGTTCATGACGCTTTGCTGCAAGATGCACAATGTCTCGCAGAATTTCAATGTTGTGGATGGTTTGATTATTTCACAAAGCTGGATGGCTTTGATGAGGGAATTGCACTTGAATTCGCTAAAAAATTCTTAGAAGGAAAGGCCACGATAAAAGGTTTAGAAGTGGTGGCGACCGAGGAGAGAATTGTATAAATTTCACGGTTACCTGCTAATGGTGAACATTACCCTACCTCTAGGGACACTAGATCAGCTAGAGCAGAATTCACAATACATGGTGACCCACCAATTAGCATTGACAAGTAGGGTGCAAAAAGAATGTCTCTGCCTGAACCATGGAAGCATGTAGTTGTTCACATTATAAGGTATATCACCTATGAGGGACAACTATCAAATCTGAATTCAGTACATTTCAAGCTCTTGAGCCACATGAGGCACGAAAGGAGAATGAATGTGCCCAATATCTTATACAATCTTCTCTCCATCATGGCAACCGAAACACAAAAAGGTAACGGAAACTTTGTCTCCCACCATTGCTTGATAAAATTGCTAGTTAAGAAATCTTTGCATGATGTATCTAGAATGGCTTTGGGAAGAATTTGTTCAAGTTTAGCAAAATTACCGTCAAGAAGAGTTTGTCAGTGTTGAGAATTTTCCACCTAGGGCTATAACTCAATCTCGTAGGTCTAGTAGAAGATTAAGCATAACTGAAGCCACCCTTGGTGCTTCAACTTTTGATGCTAGTTCTAGTATGAATCCTCCTACAACAACAGAATAAGCCATAAACATTAGTTCCTCTGAAGCAAAACATTTAGAAAAAGAAATATATTCATCTGAGCCTGATGATGATGTCCCCCTGCAAACCCTAATAAGAACTAGGGCACAAAAGAAAGAGGTTGAAACAAGAAAAGAAAAAGAAAGAGGCCAAACCCAGCCTGTAGAGGAAGACGTGTCGAGTTCTAGGAAAAGAAAGGCTGACCCTATTCATCATACAACCAAGGGAAAATGTAAGAGCATCTCTAGGAAGTCAAAACCACCTGGACCAACTTTTTGTGTACCTTCAAAGGAAAGCCCTGGGCATGATGAGACATCACATGGGGGCACCGAAGCTTCACTGGAATGCGAGAAGGTTGAGGAAAAGGAAGAAGATATCTTTGAGGAAGCAGCAAAAGTGACGTTGGCAGACCTTGCTAGTATCACATAGGAGTTTGAGGATGAGTAGGGGTTCCTGCAGTGGAGCCAAGAATAGGGGCAGGAGTTCTTGTAGCCATAGCAGGAAGCACAACAAGAGCTAGAACTAAACTAGGAATAGGAACAAGAGGTCTTGCAATAAGAAGAGGGAAAATAAATAGCACCCCTGTAGCTGCAGACAACTGAACAACCAAAGTTAATGCAGATGATACCATATGGGGAGCAGCCATCAACAAAAACATTGGTAGGAATTCATAACCCTCCTGATTTTACAATTCATGCGACAAATTTAAATCTATGGAAAGAAATAGAAAGGAGGGAGAGAGAATGGAAATAGGAGAAGAAGAAACTGAAAAAGGAAATCCAAGAGAGGGATGAGATTATTGAGGAGAAAAATGAGGAGATTGCTACTTTAAAGGAGAAAGTAGATGACATTGTGACCCTAGTGCCACAAATTCTTGAATGCAAAGCTCCTGCAAGGGTTTATGCCTTGCACTTGAAGGAGAAATATCTCTCTTTCAAGTTATCAAAAATTGTTTCAGATTTAAATCCCTCCATTGAAACTCCTGGTGAATTATTCAATGCCTACATAATTGCTTCCCCTGAGATGAAAATTTTTTTATGTGAATTTTATTTGCACAATTATGTTGTCATGCAGGATCATGATTGGAACCCATTGCTATATGTTGGGGATGTTCAGCTGAGAGCATTTATGTCCTAGGCACAAAATGAAATTAATTGGGGTGAGCAAAACAATTCTTATAGGAGAATGGAATCTAATATCCTCTTAGCCATTAGGGCTGAGTCGAGTAACCCAAGGGATATCTACAGAGAATGGCTCAAGATGCTCCTCAGACTAAGCTATGTTAAAAAAATCATGCCCTAGATTGAAGCAGTCTATGTTGAGTATGAGTTTAAAAGAATAGCAAAAGAGGATCTCATAAGATGATATCTAGCTCAGCGATGGAATAGTTTAATAGATGAGCTAAAACAAGTTGAGCCCCATTCTATTCACAACTATGCTGCAACATTGAAGAGAATTGACAGGTATATCCAACTTGGAAGAGAAAAGGGGAGATTTTGGCTTCCCCTAACCTTCCAGCCACCCATTCTCATGTGGCCTGTACCAAACTACAGATTCTACCAGTATGATGTTGATACAAAAATGAAAAGGTGGAACAAATTTGAAAGGCTGGGAGGATTTTATTGGGATCCAGACTCACGTACTACAACAATAGATGTTGGCCAGCTTGTAGTTGCAAACTTCAGAGCCTTAACCAAACAAAAGAACAACCCTTCCACTGTTGGAGGACTAGTAAGACATTAGGTTGGGGGGGATGATGAGCCTAGTTTTTGGTTAAATCTTGGGTAGAATTTATAGTCCATTTGTTGGCATTGTCATGAACTTTAGTCGTCGAATGTTAATATTTTGTATAATTTTTCCCTCAAACCATTGACATTGGGTTTATCATATCCTTGTGAAGTTTTAATGACATTAATATATTATGTAGATTACCTATATTAATTTTGCATGTGATTGATGAATGTTCTCTAAGGTTATTTTAGATGTGCAATTATTATGCGTACAAACATTTCCATGCAGGACACAATTGGTGGATGCTAAGTTGGGAGAGGAAACTGACAAATGATCATGTAGGGGAATCATTCAAAGGAGACAACTGAAGGATGACAGTAGCAGATTTCCCATGATAGTCAATTGTAACCGCCTTGTACTTATGGAATTGAGCAATTGCGGGCATTACTGCAGCATTCAGTCCACATTTGGGCATGCATGTCTGACTAAATTCCTTGCAAGTGTAACTGCTCTGCCACTCTTTTCCTTGCTTTCCCTAAATGGTGTCCTCCCTGTTAGTGGGAGTTGACTGCCTTATTTAGCTGGTAGAATAAATATGGATTTGAATCTCCTTCAGAGGTTGGAAGTTCTTAGTTTTGGATTGTTGTTGAAAAATGGCATTGATAATGTATTGAGCATACTCTACTTTTCAATACAACCATGTTGATTACTCTATTTACATAATTTTCAATGAATGGGATGATAGTCTGAATTTGAGTATTTGAGTTTGTATTAGTTTTAGTGGATACTCATCCAAGGGGGCCCACTTGGTGAGTAATCCTTTCTTTAGAGTAATTAACTTAGTCATAGTTTCTTGTTCTATACTTAGTTTGAAATCTAGCATCGACTGTTCCTGTAGCCACTAGAAGTCCATTATGTGTCTGTTCCTGCAACCAAAGCAGATAGAGTAGTTTCCTATCTATTCACCCAGATCTTTATTCTTGTTATACATTTCAATTTAGCATAGTTGCTAGTTAATGTTTAGCATTTTCTTTATTTCCTTCCTGCAATTTACTTTCAGTGCTACATGTTTATTAGCCGTAGATGAGAGATGGCTACTTAAGAATTCCTAGTGCACATATAATGCTGACCCATTTCAAGTCTACGTCCCTGGGTTGAAAATTTAAATGCACCTCCATGATGATCGAATAGCTATTTAAGTTAGATGTCTAGTCTCTGAATCATGGCCATAAAAGCCCAATTATGAGATCATTGTAGGAGGGCGACATGATGGACTACTTGAATTTATTTTACTTGTACACTAAGAAGCCATATGACCAAATTTATTATAGGAAAAGTAGTAACCATTAAACTTCTGAGCATTGGGTTTTCTTACCGGATACCTTCTTCCTTTATTCATCTGATTTCTTTGTCTAAAATCCTTATGTTCAGATCGAGAGCTTTCTTCCTTCTCATATCCAAGACCTCGTTTATCATTTGCATTCTTTTGTCCTCTAGTCAGCTCATCAAGCTTAGTAGAATTTATCCTAAACTTCTCCTTGTACTCATTTGTAATAGTGAGTTCATCTCTGAGAATAACTATTTGTCTTTCAAGTTATTGTTCATTGTTTCTGGACTATTGCAATTCAATCTCCAGCTGAATGAATCCATTATTTACTCTATTGCATTCTTCAAATTTTTCTTTTAAGGATTGGACCAGATTCTCCTCATTCTTCTTCCTTTATTCAATCTCCTTACTAAGCTTTATTTCCATAGATTCTATCTCAAGCTTCAGAGTAGCATTATTTCTAGCAAGTTTTTCACATTCTTCAGTTATCTCTTTTAGGGTCTAATTCAAGTGAACATCTTCCAATTTTTATTTTCTTTCTACTTCAGCTGATTACAAAGTTCCTTCCTCTTTTCTCTTGAATCATTGATTTTATCCTTCAATGATTGAATGAATTTCTTATCATCCACAAGATTTACTCTTAATTCCATGACTTCTGATTTAGATTGATCAAGATCATCAAGTGCCACCATAAGCTATTGTTGAAGACCAGAGTCCATTGTATTCTAAGATCCACCTCAAGTTGTTAAAATTCTACAGAGGAAATGTGTTCTGATACCAATTGTTGGACTCAAGGAACACTGAGAGGCGGGGTGAATCAGTGTTCAACAAATTAGAATTTTAATTTAGATCTTAAACCATTTTCAGCACATAAACATAATTAAAGATGCAAGCACATGAACAAGATGACCAAAACGCCATAACACCAATATTTTTACGTGGAAACCCTGTTAGGGGAAAAACCACGGTGGAGATTAATCCACAATTTATACTCTGTTAAAAGTATGAATAAAAGGGAATGCACTTGCATTCAGGCACACTGCCTAGAGCTCACTGCTCAAAATAAGGAAGGCTCACTTTCTTACAAAATATTTGTGATTACAACAAAAATTGAATTGAGAAGATAACATCTACAAATGCCTGGATCCAGTTTTGGTGAAGCACATAAAAAAAAATTTAAACCTTTTGTCTGATCTTGCAACTTGCTCTATTTTTCTCTACCTTAATTCACAATAATCTTCTTCTGCTCAAGCAAAATTTACTCAATTGATCTTCTGATGTTTTCTCATACATATGTTCTGCTCTTTTCGCACATTCACACCTTCTCACACTTCATCCTCTCAATAAGGTAACATACATGCTTAACAACCTTTCTTGGAGATCCACAACACAAAATGATGATCTGATGAAACATACAGATCGACTAACTGACTGGATACCCTGTTCTTCATGCTTTATGTCGGTAACACACTGTCTTCTACATTTTCTGCTGGTATAATTAGATCTTGATCTACAGACCGAGATAATGACTTCAGTTGCCATCAATGACAACACTAGAAGCCATAAACAATCTCCCCAAGCCATATTCCAACAAAAATTTCAAAATTCACAATAACAATTACCTTTTGGCAATAGTGGTCAAGAAATGCAATAGCGGCTCTATTTTTGGTAGTAGTGGTTAGGAAATTCAATAGCGGGAAAAATGAAAAAAATGACCAAGTTTTTCAAAAGCACACAAAAATCATAAAAGTATCCATTGCATACAAAGAAAGACAATAAATTTTTTTTTAACCAAACGTGGTAAACAAAATCAAACATCTTAAGAAATAGAGAGTAGGAAACATGAAAGCGATAAAAAAAATTAAAAGTGGTACAATAAAAAACAATAGCGGTAAGAACGATGCAAAAGCATTAATTCTACAAGATTACCGCTATTGCTAAAAAATAATTCTAGCATTAATTACTAAAAAATGAAAAGATAAAATTAGGAATGGATAAGGTACATATTGTGGTACCTATGCTAGTGGACCTCACAAACTCACGGACTGCATCTGCATGATGTGGGGCACCTGCAATCCTTAGCATCACGAATCAACAATCGTCAAAGTAGGATCTCCAAAGACAAGAATTCACTGAGGGCTAAGAGTGCAAATGAGGTAAAATGAACCCTAATCCCCTAATTTTACCCCCTAAACCCTAATTTTTTACCTAGGAAACCCTCCTAGGTTGAAATTATGGGCACCTAGGAACATCTAAACTATAAACAAAGGTCCTATAAGCTTAATTTTTTTCCATCTATGCATCTGAACTAAAATTGAATCTTGTCGTGAGCTTGACCCCCAAAAATGACTTTTTTGGCCAACCTCTCGAGGGTATAGCCTAATGTTGTACTATCTTTCTGCTAACCGCCAAGGCATAATGGAGCATATAATTTTTTTCAATTATGATCTTAACATCTAATTCTTTGAAACAAAGCAACCAGTACTTTGTCTCAAAGAGGGGTAGAATGTAGACATGTAAAAATGACCTAACACGTATCACACATCCTGAATGACATGTTTCCATTTATCGACATCATTATCATTTAATATCATTGCATTTCACATCATTTACATCAAAAACCCTATTTTCCTCTATTAATTAAATCATCTTTAATTATTTAATTAGTTCACTATTTCATCATTTATCTAATCTTTATTCTTCCTGATTAATTAAATAATATCAATTATTTAATTATGTCCCTAATATACCGTATTGTCCTAAATTATTTAAATTATTATCACTTAATAGTTTAATTAAATCACTTTCCCATTTCTAAATCAGAATTAATTAAATTAATTATTCAAACATCATTAAATAAAGGTCAACAAACAAATATAACTTTATTTGTTAAATTCAAACATGACTTGCATGTTCAACTCAAAAATGTTAATTAATTAATTACCCTCACTTCCTTTCGTGATTGAGAAAATCACAATCATTGATTACTCACTCTAATTGGCTAATTGATTCATCTATTTCCTAACTAATTCATCTATTTCCTAACTAACCTATATATTCTTCAATCCCATCAACTACTCAACTTGATTTATTCAATTCCATAGATTATGCAATCTAAATCCCCCGATTGTGCAATTAACATCCTTAATTGGATCAATCACAGAAGCTAATTGTGTAATCTAATTCCTCTCAATGGTTCTCAACTGTTGATCAGGATTTTACATTGTTGCATCTCGATCATTCATCTCAAAATAGGAAATCTATAAAATAACCTTCTACCTTCTCACAAATCATCTAGAATTTACATAGCAAAGCATTGCACAACTGATTCTTGAGCACACTTGAGAATTGACATCTTCACATTCTAGTTCACCATTTATGCACATTCTTGAAGCTTTTGCAACAACAATAATGAAGGATTTGTATTGAATGGAGTAATCCGACATCTAAACATCAATGCAAAAACAACTCCAACATGGGATGGTATATATTTTAAAGTTTTGAATTCAGTTTGTGTTATCTTAGGATTTCATTATTTTATTTTGTAATTTTAGAGCTTCATTTTATGAGTAATGGGTTTTGGGATCTTAACCTTATTTGAATTATATAAATTTAATTTATTTGCTTTCTGAATTTTTTATTCCCCCCTTATGACAGTAACTCTTTCTAGGGTCGAGTTTCCCTAGATAGTTCTTCATTGGCTGCCACCCACTCAAGTGAAGTAGGGACAAAAACCTAAAAAAATACCAAACAAACACATTCCAAAAAGGTATTTGATGTTGAGTTTGAATGTAAATATTTCCATATTTACCTACAACCTAAGTTTGTTTCACCCCATTGGAATGGTTATTGGTTTATTCTCTTAGGGTACTTAAGACCCAGTTCTTAGGAAATTTACTTAATCATTTCAAGTTTACTTTACTCATATAATCTAATCAGGTTAATATGTCTAACTATAACTAGTTCATTTGACCATGATAACTATATGATCAAAAAATCAATAAATTGTAACCTTAATTATTCAACTAAAGTAATTTTAATAGGGTAAAAACTTACCATTAGTTGGAAGTATTCTACTAGAAATTCAAGTTTGTTAGAAATATAATATATGAACATATTTCAAGGAATATCCTTAAGGCTATCTTTAATATACAATTCAATTCTCAATAATTTCTAATAAAAAAAAGAGGCCTTATACATTCTATACAAAGTGTTAACAAGGATTATCATTAACAATTTTAACAACAAAACAAAATTAGAACCCATGACTATAATTGATATCACTAGCTAGATAACTATGCACATTTATAAAAGTTATCATGAAAGCTTATCCAAAATAATAACCATATGGAAATCCCACTATATTAATTCAACTAATAACTCTATTCCCTAACAAATAACATTAGGTACTCACCTTTCCACTAAATAAATGGGCTACACAGATACCTGATCATTAGTAATTCTTATCATGTTAAGATAAATAACTCATTTGTATTTATTCCATAATAACTAACTATCTAGTTAAAATAATTGTCAAAATTATACATAACTAGCTTAATATTGATATCAAAAGATTTTGCCAAGGTTAAAAGAAGTCATATCATTAAATTTAGTTAATTGTAAAAGATTGAAAGAATTATTAAGAGATAAGGATTTTAAAAATGATCACATAATGGAACTTAAACAAGATATCTTCCTAATGCAAAGGAAACCAAGGAAATAATATCATGACTACTAATTACCATGATTCCTCATTTAGGATTAAAAATCATAATTGTCACCAATCTACTCATTTACTATGTGGGATAATAAATAAAAGATAGTGTATTCACATAGAATCTCTTTTTTTTATATATTCTCTTTACTAATGGCTAAAACAATAATCAATAGAATAATGAGATACTGCATAACATTTGTAATCAAGTAAAAGGAGGAAGCATAGGATGTGCAACAATAGACTAATCAATTTTCATGTGATCATTTATCTAAAGTGTAACCACTTTTCTATATTACTCTTAATGTGATAAAATCCAATTCATTGAATCTTATTATTTCAATTAATTACAAAGATTGAGGTGATAGAAAAATTATAAAAAATAGTTCAATAAAAGTGTAATAGAATTTCCCAAGAATAAAAGAAGAATACAAACTTATTCTAGCATGTAAAATGAAAGGATTGAAAGTATAAAGAGTGAATTTATTTAAGTGAGTGAGAGCCAATTTAAAATTTAACTATGTACAAGTATCTTTCAAAATTATCAATGATAAATTTAACAATAGAATTAAATGAAATTGATGATCTATAATGATTGATATTAACCAATAATAGCAAAATCTAAGAATAACAAAATCTAATATAATTCTTAGGATGATAAATAATTCTTACAAATCATAATAGAATATATAAGTTTAAAACTATAATTCTTTCTAACCATCAATATCCTTCCGTTAAAACTTAAATACAATTAATGCCACTATATACAATAAGAGATCACTAATCATAATATTATCAATTATCTTATTCAGCAAAGCTTATATTTATGGTAGGAAATGGCCTAAATTTGATAATTATTCAATTAGAATATGTCTACAAATAGCATGTGACAAATTTCATTTTATATATACGGTTTCTATAGGAGATTCATCATTGAACATCCACGTGATCTAATGTGGGTAATTATTTCCCAAAGAATTGAATTTAACCTTTTCCCTCTTTGTTTGTAATCTAGAAATGAAATTACCAAGTAGTCCTTAGTCTAGAACATGTATATAAAAAAATTAATACTAGGATCTTATAGGGAAGTTGATTTCCTAGATTATTTGGGTCCATGAGGTATGTCATTCTACTAGAACCAAATTTAAAGAAATCTAAAATTCAACTATAAAGTTGCATGAATTTACAAAAGAAAAAGAAAAAATTTCCCCCTCGTTTTCTAAGAACATTATTATGTCTTCATTACTACCACTATCCATGAGTGCAACAA
Source organism: Sequoia sempervirens (assembly GCA_007258455.2). Classification (NCBI taxonomy): domain Eukaryota; kingdom Viridiplantae; phylum Streptophyta; class Pinopsida; order Cupressales; family Cupressaceae; genus Sequoia; species Sequoia sempervirens. Next base: position 91,484,270 of record VDFB02000017.1, on the reverse strand, counting down.
AAGGATAAAAAACATGTTTCAAAACATACACTTGGAATAGAGGTTTAAGGATAAAGGAGTGATACTGGAATCTTAGGATTAAGTCCCATTTGGTGGCCTAAAAGTAGAAGTGCTCATTCTTAAATTTTCATAAGATTATAGGTAATATCAATTCTTACTTTTAAGAATTTCATTTATTCAAAATAAAAGAATGCAATTAGCTCATCCAAAAATAGAATATATAAAGTCACATCTTCAAGATATTATATAGTTCATATAATTCAAAGGTAATTTTATGGCCTTAAGTACAGAGTGTTAATGATAAATGAGATTGGGAATGGTTAAATCATGGATTAGTACAATTACCCCCTCCTTGTAGTCTAGAGTCATATTTTTTTACTTTATTCTTGAAAGTTGTTTTCAAAATATGAGATTTAAAAAATGGTTTTTTTTAAAAGGCTTTAGAAACTTTAAAATAATTTTAAATGGTAGGATTAAACCAATTTCCATGCCCTTTTCCAACATTCTGCCTACTTGTGCCTAATTTAAGTCTTTGGAAAATCCGTGTCTCACTTTGACATATATTCAATTCAGGGTTTAAAATGAGGATGGAAACCATCTACTTGTTTACCTCTTTTGAATATGATCATTGTGTAGACATGTAAAATAGACTTAACACCTATCACAACTCCAAATGTCTCAAAACAACTTAGAATATCTTGAAACAACTCGGAATCAACCCGAAACGTCTCATAACATCTCAGAATCAACTCAAAATGTCTTAAAACATCTCAAAATCAACCCGAAACATCTCATAATGTCTCAAAACGTATTAGAATCAACTTAGAATGTCTTGAAACATCTTAGAATTAAATTAGAACATCTCTTGAATATCTCGAATTATCTCAAAATCATCCCATGATCATCCCACAACATCAGGGTATGTGCAGGATCATGATGGGCCAAAAAGTGGCTATATGATGAGTATGTGTAGGGTATGTGGTTGACAACTTTTTTACCCAAAATTGATGAAATGAAAAGGGTTTTTAAAGGAGATTCTCAACTTTCCACCAATATAAATTATGCTTTACTTTGAATTTAATAAATAATTATTATTCATTTTCTATTTGAATTACTAAAGTCTTGATTGATAGGTTGATTGAAAAAAATATGTAGCTTTCAAACATTATCACATTTTTGAATCTAAAACATGTGTCACATTCTATGCTTTTGCATACTATAGGATTAAAAAAAATTGAATTTCATGAAGTTTTGACCAAGTTAAGGTGGTCGGACATACACATTTTTATATTTTTTAAAGTTGTAATAAAAATTCATAATTAATTATTTACTTGGAGACAAATTACAAAAAATATGAATCACATGGGACATGAGTCCTCTACTTATATCTAAAATCTTTATAAAAAATATTATCATTTTATTGTGGTTAGGGTGGTCGGATAGACACCTACTTCTTATTTTTCCTAAAATTTAAAGTACTACTACATTGAAATTTCAAATTTTAACCAAATAGATTTTTTTTAAATAAACCTAGTATTTTAGAAACTACATTCAATTTGCTACATATTCTATTCTTACATATTTTTGAAATAATGTAGATAACTTATTTAAATTTTTACGTCAAGTTGCCTAACTCTGACTTTTCTAAATTTTTTGCCACTTAAGGGCATGTTTTTTCCATGATGATCCTGCACATACCCATCACACAACATCAAACAGCATATGAAACCCTAATTCTACTATTAATTGAATAATACAATGTTATCTGATTAATTCACATTTCATCATTTCGACCAATTAAATAAATTACATTTATTTAATGAAGTCCTAATCTAATCTTATTTCATCCTGATTAGTCAAAGCACACCAATTATTTGATTACATCACTAAATCACCTTATTCCCCTAAATTGATTAAATTATTAAATGATAATAATTTAATTATGACACTTTCCCTCCAAAATTTGAATAATTTCAAACTATTCAAATGAATTATCAAAAAAATCAAATACAAAAAGGAATTAATTAATTAAATAAATTAAATCATATTCCTCACCCACTTTCTAATTGAGAAAATAATGGATTGCTAACTAAAGAATCTAATTTTGCTAACTCAACCATCTAATTCCTAACTAAAATAAATCAATTGCTAACTGATCAATCTAAACCTTGACTAGCCAATCTATTCTTCAATCACCCAAGTTGTGCAATCAACTTTGCACAATCTTCTCATGTCTAAATCCTCTCAACACATGTTGACCATTGATCTGGATATTCTCCAACGCAATCTTGATTGTCAATTTGAAATCTCTTTTCCTATATAACAAATTACCGCTCTCTTCACAAATATGGATTAGAGAATTAACATACTTTTGCAATGAAGTGTTGTCACAATCACAATTGATAGAGCTTCAACCTTTTTCAATCAACCAAACATCATTCATCTAGCTTTTGCACATGAACTTTGGAGGCTTCACAGTGATAAGAACAATCCAACATCAAGCAAATACACTCCACTATGAGATGGTAATACTTTGTTTATTGCTTTCATTCATTTTGGTAATCATAGGTTTCTTAATGTATGTTCAATTGGCTTAGTTTCATTTCATATGTGTAGGATAAGATTTTAGATTTTCTGTGTTTTATCTTAGATTAGAATTCCTAATTTCAATTGTTGTTTGATCTCGTTTTCGTCTAAACATCTTTCCCCTCACACACATTGTAATGTTTGAAAGATACATTTTAAATGGGTAATTTCAAATAAATACACATGGTAGTTTTAAAAACAACCCCACAACTTGAACTTGCTCTTTCTCTATTTGCACTTTGTTTGTCTGGACATCCATTAAAGTGTAATGGAAGGACGGCGTTAGAAATAAAATAATGTATGTGTATACATAATGTGCAGGCATTGAAATGCCTCAAGAAATGTCATGCTTATAATTATTGCAGGACATCACAAAATGGATATGTTGAAAAGGCTTTCAAAACTATCATGCAAGAAGCATTTGATAGTTTTAAAGTCAAATCCCATGGATTTCATTGCCTTCCTCAAAACTATGGTGAAATGGCTGCCTCTAGACCAAATAAGGGAATCCATCAAAACATAATTTTAAACATAATTTATCAAAAAATTTAGTTACCAATGTGTTGGCCTATGCAATACAAAGGCATGGATTGAATAACGAATTATAAAAAAAATATTATAATAAGGGATTTGATAAAAAAAATTAACTACACCATGATTTAATAGTGCTTGTGACTTAATAATGCTCTGATAGACAAGCATTCAAAGAGGTGGAAACATATACAAGAAATATGAGTTTAGAAAAAAAAATTCAAATACAAGCTTCCATTTTCTAATCTTTCAAAACTATGTCTCAAACGAATATGTTTACATGATTTGTGAGAATATGCAACCATTGTTGAGATCCTCACTATTGTACCAAAATAAAATTTCAAATACAATATGGTAAATGAAAGGGAATATGTATAGCTAAGACTATATGTATAATTTAGAAGCAAGCCATGCATCCATTTTAGAATCAAATGTTTCCAAAAAAAAAAAATCATCTAAATAATTTAAATGGTAGTGTAGGAAACTTTATTATGTGTAATTCTTATCTATTGTTTATAGTTGCAGGTGTTCTAATCAATGTGCATGCGAGATTGGGAAGCATGTACATGATAAAAATACTCATTTAAGTGCATGATATGAACATCAAATAAATTTTGTTAAAAGGCTTAGAAATCTCGTGCAAAACTTGTGATCCTTATAATCAATCTACTCACACCATATGCTAGCATATAAACTATTTGGCAAGATAATTATAACTAACACTTGTACCTAAAGCAGGTGCAAGGATCACATCAATAGAAAATTATATGTATGCTAATATATTAGAGTAATTTTTTGTGCATGGGTTTGTATGGATTCCATATGTTGCAAATTCTAGTTGCATGTGGCTAGATTAAACAATCAATAATAAGTGCTAAATATATTGGAACATTTTAATCTTTAGTCAGCTATCTCTCAAACTTCCCCAATGTAAACCTATAGCCAGTTGACCTGGAAAAATTTAATAAGGTAGGTGATTTTGAATTTGAATTATAGCGCTTATTTTTTAGCTTGCATATATAAACTAAAGGAAAGAATGTAACTGTAGTTTTTAGTGCAAGAGTTATATTCTTGTGTTGGGATTGAAAGAACCTGTAGTAGTAGAAGAAGGGAATGTTCAAGTGAGACAATAGCAGTGTAGAAAGGAATATTATTAGGTGTAGTGGACGAAAAAACACACAGATACAACACAATAGTCATTTTTTGTTTAGGTGAATATACATCACCGAGTATTGGACAATAGTCTAAACTGTATGTGGCATATTTTGTATTGTCAAATAGAATTAGTACTCTATATTTTTTGTATTTTGAAGTGAAAAGGAATATATGAATATATAAAGCTATTTTTTGTGTTATCCTTTATGTTGTCTCTGTGCATTGTTTTTCTTGTTTTGTCCACCATCTTGTTATAGAAATGACTATGCATTGTTGCACCCCTACCTACCAACAAGTGGTATCAGAGCCATGTATTTTTTGGGTATTTAGTTTATTGTGGGTGTGTTTGGAAAAGCCATAGGTTATCTATGCATTAAGTCTTCTCAAGTCTAAGAAAAATGGCAAGAGGTTAAGGAAAAGGTTGGCAGCAACGACCAAATTTTAATGGTCAGAACTATGACATTTGGGCTAAGAAGATGAGAACCATCTTAGTTGAAAATGACCTATGGGAGTTGGTCATAAATGGGTTCAATGATATCACAGACCTAACAGCTTATGCAAACCTTTCAAATGCACAAAAAAAATCAGTTGAAAGAAAATCATATGAAGGATGTAAAAGCAATCATTTTGATTGAGGTAGTCTTGACAGACGCTATTTTCCCACATATTGCAGAAAAAATTTATTCAAAACAAGCATGGGAATTATTACAAAATAGTTATAAGGGGACTGATAAAGTCATATTAGTAAAATTGCAGCTGCTAAGAAGAGATTTTGAGACTCTACAAATGAAAGATGGTGAGTCCATTTCATATTTTCACACTAAGGTTTCTAGTTTGATAAATAAGTTGAGAAATAATGGGGAAATAATGGAAGAACAAAGCATTGTAGAGAAAATCCTAAGAATTTTATCCTCTATATTTTATCATATATTCATTGCCATTGAAGAGGCAAAGGACTTGTCCAAAATGACTGTAGCTGAGAGTATGGGTTCATTGCAAACCCATGAGCAGTGGTTGAATAGATCTTCTCCTTCCCTAGATCAAGCCTTCAAGGCTCATACCAATGTAAGAGGTTGGGGAAGAGGAAAAAATAGTAGAGGTAGAGGTCAAAGAGGTAGAGGAGGAAGCAATTCTGGAAGAGGAGACTCAAATAGCCGAGAGGAGCCAAACAATTCATAGTCAGCTTACCAAGACAAGAAGACGAACAACAGTTCAAATCAGAGGTATGACAAAAGTAATGTGCAATGTTATGACTATCACAAGTATGGTCATTATGTTAGTGAGTGTAGGAAGAAACAGCATGGCCATGGGATTCAAAATGCAAATGTAGAAAATGAGAACAAGGCTAAAAATGAGAAACAGTCAAATGTGTTTATTGTTCGCAACCTTGCTGAGCACAACACTGATGAAGTATGGTACTTAGACAGTGCTTGTAGTAACCACATGAGTGGGAACAAGAAATTTTCCTCCATAGATAGAAACATAAAAATAGAAATCAAAATGAGAAATAATGAGAAAGTTACCATCATGGGAAGAGGTGTAATCATCATCCAAACCAAGAATGGTGAAAGGAAGAATATCCAAGATGTCTATTATACCCCTGTTGTGCAATTTTTGCACACGCACCCCATCAAAGGTGGGTACCCTCTTTTTTTTTTCTTTTGCATCTCTGCATCTTGGCTTGGTCAAATTTTTATTTTTTCTCTTCTTGGGAGGTTATTTGGGGAATTAAGTTCAGACTTGATTTGATGAAGGCAATATTTCGAGGCATCTTGAGGTTCTAGGAGAAATCCACCTATCATGGATTTTGAAAATGGGGATTTTGAAGTGAATTTTCGATCTTATATGTAAATATTTTTTGCACCCATGGATAGAAGATGGAAAATTAGGCTAGGTTGCTTTTTGAACTTTTCAATATTTATATTCCTCACCCACTTTTTGATTGAGAAAATCATGTGTTGCTAACTAAGCAATCTAATTTTGCTAACTCAACCATCTAATTCCTAACTAAAATTAATCAATTTCTAACTAATTAATCAAATCTTGACTGATCAATCTAAACCCTAACTAGCCAATCTATTCTTCAATCACCCAAATTGTGCAATCAACTTTGCACAATCTTCTCATGCATAAATCCTCTCAACACATGTTGACCATTGATCTAGATATTCTCCAACGTGATCCTGATCGTCCATTCAAAATCTCTTTTCCTATATAACAAACCTCTTTCTTTACAAATATGGATCAGAGAATCAACATACTTTTGCAATGAAACAATCACCATTGGTAGAGCTTCAACCATTTTTGATCAACCAAACATCATTCATCCAACTTTTTCACATGAACTTTGGAGGCTTCACGATGATAAGAAAAATCCAACATCAAGCAAATACACTTCGCTACGGGATGGTAATACTTTGTTTATTGCTTTCATTCATTTTGGTAATCATAGGTTTCTTAATGTATTTTCAATTAGCTTAGTTTCATTTTGTATGTGTAGGATAGGATTTTAGATTTTTTGTGTTTGATCTTAGATTAGATTTCCTAATTTCAATCATAGTTTGATCTCATGTTTGTCTAAACATCTTCCCCCTCACACATTTGGGCATGCCCGGTGGGACCTAGGTCCTTAGTACTAATGTTTTCATGAGCCAAATTGAAGTTACAGGGTTCTAGGAGCTTTCGAGAGAAGTTTCACGCATTGCTAAGCAAAAGCTCGCATTTGACTAACAAAATTTTTGAGCATCTTCAACAAGAAGTGTGTTTTTTCCATGGGAAGCTCACTTTTTCACTAAGAACCTTGCTTTTTTTTTTTGAGAATTTTTCAAATTTCTAGGTTAGCATTTGCACGAAGAATTGAACATTTTCTTTCTAGAACTGAGCATTTGCAAAAAAAATTCTGAGCATTTGCTCTGGAAGTCAAATGCATGGATCCTGCACTATTGCAATGAACCTCCTTGCTAATTTTTGCTTATTTTTCAGCTGCTAATGAGTTTTTTTATGTAGGATTTGAAACAAGTTAACTCATTTTGTGCAAGGAAGATGATCGGTCCAGGATTTTTAGAGCCACAATCATTTTTTTATTAGCTTAGGAAAAATTTCATTTGGTGCACTAAAATGAACAATACAAAATCACATGTGAATTTTGTTTTGATAAAATGAACCAATTTTAAGCTTTCTAAGTTAGGAATTTTTGTTTGGTGTTCTAAAATGAACAAACAACAAACTCACATTTAGTTTTGGTGCTATTAAAATTAATCAATTTTAAGCTTTCTAAGTTATGAACTTTCATTTGGTGCTCTAAAACTGAACAAAACAAACTCACATTTGATTTTTGTGTTGTTAAAATGAACCAATTTTTAAGATTTTTAAGTTAGGAACTTTCATTTGGTGCTCATAAAAAGAGAAAAAAAAACTTCAATTTTTGGTTCTAAAAATGAACACATTTCATGTTTTCATAATTAGGAACATTAATTTTGGTGCATAAAAAGAGCGCAAACGATTTCTATTTTGTTGATGCACGTTTGATTTACATATGTTTACCAGTTAAGACCAAGATTAATTTTCTTAGAAACACTTCAATTTTGGGGCTTAAAATGAACAAGTTGTTCTTGTTTTTTTCACACCATTTCTATCTTAACTACTTGATATCCTGAACACTTCAATTTGGTGCAAAAATAAAAAGAACATTTTGTTTATGTTATTCACATATTTTTGGGGATAACACTACTTGAGGTGTTTAAAATGAATCAATTTTCTATGAATTGTATGTAGTGTATTCATTGATTGGCAAGCTAAATGTTTGTCTTCTCCCCTCACACCTTTTGGCAATCTTGGGTGAGCGAGAAAATTTTGAGCTTCACACTTTTTTCAAGCATACCTTTTTAGAGGGCTTGCCTACTTGAAGAATCTCCCACATTAGAGGACTCATGGGAGACCCAAGCGGTACTTTCATTCTGGATTGCTATATAAATCTTTTGTGAGTGTCAGGAAAGTTCATCACTCGCTGGGTGCGGATGTCCTATACTGACATATTCTTCTTCAGTATCCTCATGATGCATAAGAACCCGCAAGGGCTGGAAGGTTCTTAATTGAACAAAATGTCGCATGTGTAGGTGCCCAAAAAATAATATCCCCAAAACATGACTAAGAGTCAATTGTTTTAGAAGCCACTCTATTATCCAAAACATTCTTTGAAAGTGGTGCATCCAAATTACTTCTGAGAAGTTACTTGCCAAGTCCGACTGCAGGCATGCGCCATAAGTTGCATGTAAAATCATCTCTTTAGAGCATGAGGCAAGCCCACCTAAGAGGATGGTTTCTCTCCACTATGGTTTTAATTGATTGTTATTGTTAAACTTTCCCAATTACATTAAAAAACAATTGTGACATAAAATTTTGTGTTTGATTTAAAGAAAAAGAACACATCAAAACAAATAATGAACAAAATGGTCAAATAAAAAACCCTTTGATTTAGTGTATACTTATGAAAGAAGCCTTATGTTTTTCACTCCTTAAAATGATTTCTTCTTAAAGGTTTCCAAACATTTCGGCTTTTATTTCAGGTTACCTTGATCAAGGTAAACATTTGGTAAACTATGGCTTGGGTGTTGTGATTTCACAAATTGAGCTATAGACATTGCTATTATATCATTTTACATACTCAAGAACACAAAGGAAACAAACACATAGAGGTTACAAACTGACATTCCATCTCATAGTATTTTTGCTGACACTTAGAGGAAAACAAACTGAAGTTGTTTATAAGGCCATTGTTTGAACAAAACATTTGGAAAATCAAATTGGTCACAAAGTCTCTCGTCCATTATTCCCATACTACTTATTTGAAATCAAAATAAAAAAAAACATCAAGATCATTCCTTCACTAAAAAATTCTACGATATCAACAGTTACTTGGAACTCACAGATAGTTCAAGTATCTTTCCCACAACATATCCTCTAGACAAGGAAGTGGAATATCGACCCTCGTTTCTTCAACATTTTGATTTCCAAAAAGTAGCCACATTCCAAAATAGCAATCAAGCCTTAGGTTTTTTGAGTTTCATAGAAAACCTCCTCACAACACCATTTACACCTTATGACCATCTGGCAACCAACAACTCCAGTTCAACAACCAGGCCTTGTAGCACCAATTATTCAACCTAGTCTCATGCACATTGAGGGTGCACAAATCGACATCATAAGTAGTTTGAGAAACTTTATATTTGAGAAAAATGAAACACCCCGTCAGTTTCTCACCACATCAATCATCTTAAACTAAGAGGAAGAAAAGGAAAACATAGCAATCGAAAGACCCATATTACTACCTCTTGCATGGAAATAGGTATGATCCTCTTCAAAATATAAACCAAGTGACCTTATGGTAGGGTATTGAGTATCAAAACATCCTTGAAACATGTCAATCTATTACCCAAATTACTCTTATCAAGGGTCACAACATCAAATAGGGAAAAAAAATAGGGATTTCAAAATTACCCTAAAGGAATAAATCTAGAACATCAAATTTCCCTAAATAAAATTGAGAGAGATCTTGAGGAAATTAAACAAAATCAAAATCTAGTGTATCGCCAATGCCATGTGCAACATCCAAACATTACATATCCACAACAAACATACATTATTACACAAAAACCTCAATATCTACATAAAAAACACTTCCAATATTCGCAATATCAAGAAGTTCCACAGCACCAAGGTGTACCTCAAGTGCAATATCAAAATATACCTCAAACATAGTACCAAGGAGTTTTGCAAAATCAAGAGAAAAACAATTGAGAAAAGCCGTAGAGGAAAGATTACCAACTAGGAAGGAAATTCACCCCTTTGGGAGAAACTTTAGAGGTAATCATGCATGAACTAGTACAAAAAGAACTTATCAAGATCAATGACAGTCTAATTTATGGTGAACCAAACTTTAAACTTCCTTGGTATAAAAATTACGAACAATGTGAGTTCCACAAAATCAAGGGTCACACAACAAACAAATGTGCTACACTCAAAAACCTCATCCAAGACCTCATTGATCAAGGAGAAATAGCTATTAACATTCGAGGTCCATCTACCAATAACAACATTGACAATGCCTCAACCTCAAAAGTTGAAAACAATAATCATGAGCTATCTATCACCGATCACATTGACAATGTCTCTACATCATCCAGTGAGCAAGAGGACATACATCAAGAATTTATTCCCAAGCATGGTCAAACTCAATCACCCAATGATAGCAATGATCTAGTCCAAGATATATTGACATCATCCAACCTCATGGCAATACATATTGATGATCAAGAGACTTCTAAGCCAACACTTATACCCAATGCAGAAAATCTAAGCCAAGAGCTATCATCCATATGCCAAAATTTTGAGGAAATACAAGGATCCTTTACAGGAAATCCCTTCTTTGAAATTGATCCATGTCAAGAATGTGATCCAAGGCATGTCAAAGATAATACCACACAAAGTCAAGATCAAGAATCCTTATCATCAAAATACTACAATGACTTGGTAGATATCTTCCAAGACATCCAAGAACACATACATCTATCCATGAGATGCTTACTCCTAATGGACATTTAGATGATCTTCATCCAATACAAGAGTTGTATACTCTTGATATCATTACCAAGAAACAAGAGTCACTTACTCTTAACATCTTTACACTTGATCAAAGAATAGTAGAATCTATAGACATATCTAGAATTGATCAAGAAGAAGCATTAAGATCATAAACATCCTCCAGGCAAATTGAAGACATTAAGCATGAAAATATGGAGAACAATATTTTAAAATCAGCAAAGATAAATAGAAATCTTGAGCAACAAAGCACTTGGTATAAAATAGTCAAAGAAGCATCGATATATCTTGAAGGGCCATTAGAATATGATATTTCACAAGATCAAGTTGAAAATATCAATCAAGAAGTTGTTCCACATATGGAGGATTCTACCAATGAAAAAGCTATCACATTTGAAGATCCACAACAAAGCAAAGAAGGATTAGCATCTTGTTTCCAAGGTAAAACATATCCTATGGAAAATAAAATTTCTCAACATCAAGGCAAAGGATTAGGCCTACATGAATAGGGTATCTTAGCACCAGTACAAATTATTGGCAATCCTAAGCATCAAGGTCTTGGTTATTCAACAAGTAAAGGATCTAAGCATATCGGTGATAACTCTATTATACTGAGGGAAAATTTATCTAATGCAAGCATCAACATAGAGAGCATGAAGAGTCCTTATGATGAAATTTCTACCAACACTACAACTAGCCATATCATGAATCGTCATCCACACATATTTCAACCATATGATTTGGACCAACAACAAGATAAAAAGTTATATCAAAGAAAGGAACAAGTCATTGCAGCAAATGAATTAGCAAAAAAAAATGGACAAGAAAGATTCAAATGGATACAAAAGAAAAAAAAAGAAAATTATCCCTATCAAACTCCATTAGTCAAAGAAACTATGGGGAAAAATCAAAAAGGGAAGTTCATCCATCAAAAAGGTCCAACAATACAAAAGAAAGCATCAAGAGAAACTTACAAGGTATATCAAGACGTCGGTCCCAATCAAATCTCCATATCCACCCATCATTTCTCATCATCCCAAGTTTGGAGATTCAAAGGTTCCAAACTGTCAACCAATCCATCTGAATATCATATCCCTCAACTCATTTCACCATACAAGATATATAAATCTTGCATTAACCATGCATTGGCAGAAACTCTTTATCATAAGGATTCTAAGGGAACTTTATCACGATGTGTGCAACAAGGTAAGGTTAACTCTGATATCAACAAGGAAGATAAGAATTATCAAGGGTTACATTCAAGCACTCGTATCCTAGAAAAACAACTTCTGCAAGTAGGATATCATTGGTACATCATGAAAGCAACAACAACCATATCAACACCAACAACATCTACATTAGCATCACTAGGTGGTTCAAACATGAGCAGAAAATCATCACCATGATGAAAACCTGGTAAACAAGCATCTTGTGTGACATCAAAAATCAATAAAAAACAAAAAATCAAGAAAATAGTTAAGAAAAAAATTGTCCTCCAATGAAAACCACTATGGTGGTGCTTTGGACAAGTACCATGATGAAAAATGGCAATCAGGCGTTATGTGTAAGAATCAATCATCTACATGTGCCATTTTAGGTGGAAGCATCTTAGCTTATCTATAACAAATCCCATCCATTTTTATCCAAAATCCAACATACCTTGATCTTGACAAACGTTTGGTGTACACTTTACACTTGCTTATAGAAAACATCTTGACATGGGTCACTATCATTGATCATATCCTATCCAACATTATATGAGCCATGAGGCATTGTCCAAAGGTGTTGGAATATGGCTTTGGGAGATTTTTTTTGGTTGCTAGCGTTGTCATTGATGGAAACTAGAGTCAGTAGTATGGTCCACAATTTAGAATTAGCTCATACCGGCAGGAAAAGTAGAAGACTATATTCTACCAGTAGAAAGCATGAAGAACAAAGTATTTGGTTGATAAGTTGATCTGAATACTTCACCAGATCATTATTTTGTTATGTGGATCCCCAAGGAAGCTTGTCAAGCATGTATACTACCTAATTGGTAAGTTTTGTAATGCTGCATTGATCGATGTACAGGTTTGGAGATTCGATAGAATGACTTATTGTTTATTTTCTCATTATGGCCAACCTGTTGTGTATAGCGTGTCGTAGATGTATGAGGAATACTTGTTTAACTATTTCTTGTGTTGGTAATTTTGATTTGGGTACCTATTATAGTCTAGCTGACTTGTGTGGGTATGCATTAATTCTAATTAGTGATTTGAGCTGACATGTGGAAGAATATTATATTTTGTTTGAAGTCGATATATAGTAATAAAAATATTTTTAGTGGATATATATGAGAGATTGGTAAATCATTTTTGGTGTGAGGATCAAGAAGTGTGAAGGTGTATGAGCAAAAAAGTGCAAAGCAGTTTTATCAGCTAATATCAGAAGATCTATTGAAGTGAATTTTGTTTGTGCAGTAGAAGGTTTTTTATGTAGGAAATTGGAACAGAGCAAAACATAAGTGCAAATTGGAAAAGAGGTCTAGAATCTATTTTATGTGCTTGATTGGAATTGAATCCAAGAATTTGTAGATGCTATATTCTCATATCAACATTTTGTTGTAATCTCAAATATTGTGTAAGGCAATGAGCCTTCCCTATTTTGAGTAGTGAGCTCTAGGCAGTGTGCCTGAATGCAAGTGCATTCCCTTTTGATCATACTTTTAATAGAGTATACTTTTTGAATTAATCTCCATCGTGGTTTTTCCCCTAACAGGGTTTCCACGTAAAAAAATTGGTGTTATGGTGTTCACATTGTCTCTTTAATGAGTTTGCATGTTTCTTTCTGTTTATATGTTGTGAATGCTATTAAAGGTTAAATATTTTTGTTGATAGTTTAAGATCTGATTTGAAATTCAAATATTGTGGAACACTGATTCACCCCCCCTCTTAGTGTTCCTAGTGTCCAACAAAAGGGGCATACTCTATCCAAACGTATTATCATATCACAAGATAATCTATCACCTACATTGCTAGACACTGGGGGAAAGTACTTACATCTTGCTTCAAAATAAATCTTGATCTATGCCTTCTAGCTCACATTGTGATCTAGGCATTGTCCAAATAACAAGGTGTACCACATGTTACCCTTCCTAATTTTCCCCGACAACAAGGTATCCCACCAACACACTATTAGGGTAACCTTTCAAAAAATTCATCCCAACAACAAGGTGTACCACCAACACACTACCAAGGTCACCTTCAAAGATACCAAAAACATGGATTTTTCCTTCACTCAAAAATTCTAAGATATCAATAGTTTCTTGAACCTCACAGCTAGTTCAAGTAAATTTCCTACAACATATCCTCTAGAAAAGAAAATTGAAATATTAATCCTAGTTTTCAATAGCTTACACCCCAGGAAAGAGGGTAAAAATCCAAAAAAATCAAAATAGTTCATCCCAAAAAAAAAGGTATACCGCCAACGCACTACCAAGGGAACCTTAAAAAACAAATCAACAACATCAACAAGGTGTACCACCAACTCACTACCATGGTAACCTTCAAAGATACCAAACAACATGGATTATTCCTTCACTCGAAAATTCTAAGATATCAACAGTAGCATGAGCCCTATAGCTAGTTCAAGTAAGTTTCCCACAACATATCCTCTAAAAAGGAAAAATGAAATATCAATCCAAGTTTTCAATATCTTACACCCAGGCAAGAGGGTAAAAATCCAAAAAACATTTGAAAAACATCAAAAAAAAAACATCATTGGGTTATTCCTTCACTCAAACAGTCTAAGATGTCAACATTTGATTGAACCTCACATCTAGTTCAAGTAGATTTCCCACAACATATCCTCTAGACACATAAGTGGAATATCAATCCAGTTTATCAATGTTGTTTACCCAAAAATAGTTTATGCTTTGAGTCAAATAGTCGAACTACGTGGTCTTTGCTTGTACAACATAGGCAAGGCTTATTAGCCTCCAAGACCCTAGGTCAGCCCCTTTAGGTTTCCAACATGCTTTATTTCAACTTAGTCAAAAAATACAAAATTAAAAAAAAAGTAAAAAATATAAAATCCAAAAACATTCACAAAATAGAAAAGGTTAAAAACACTCAAACCAAGTGAACTACAAGCCTTTGCATGTACACCGTAGGAAAGGATTTTCTTTGATGAGCCACTGAGGCCCTAGGTTAGTCCCATGAAAACAAAAAAGGGTATGTGCAAGATTATGATGGGCCAAAAAGTGGCGATATGATGGGTATGTGTAGGGCATGTGGCTGAAGACTTTTTTTTTACCCAAATTTGATGAAATGAAAAGGGTTTTTAAAGGAGATTCACAACTTTCCGCCAATATAAATTATGCTTTACTTTGAATTTAATAAATAATTATTATTCATTTTCTATTGGAATTATGACTAAAGTCTTGATTGATAGGTTGATTGAAAAACATCTATAGCTTTCAAAAAATATCACATTTTTTGAATCTGAAACATGTGTCACATTCTATGCTTCACATACTATAGGATTAAAAAAAAAAAAGAATTTCATGAAGTTTTGACCAAGTTAAGGTGGTCAAACATACAAGTTTTAATATGTTTTAAAAGTTGTAATAAAAAATTCATAATTAATTATTTACTTGGAAAAAAATTACAAAAACATATGCATCACATTGGGACATGAGTCCTCTACTTATATCTAAAATCTTATAAGAAAATGTTATCATTTTATTGTGGTTAGGGTGGTCAGATAGACACCTACTTCTTATTTTTTCCCTGAAACTTAAGTACTATTGCATTGAAATTTAAAATTTTCATCAAATGGATTTTTTTTTTTTTTTAAATCTAGTAGTTTAGAAACTACATTCAATTTGCTACAAATTTTATTCTTACATATTTTTGAAATAATATAGATAAAATATTCAAATTTTCATGTCAAGTTTCCTAACTTTAATTTTTCTGATTTTTTTGCCACTTAAGGGCCTATTTTTTCCATGATGATCTTGCACATACCCAAAAAAAATCATAAAACTTAGAAAAATAAAAAAGACCCATTCCATCCATCGAAATCTGCAATAAAACATCACCCATAATAAAAAAATTATTACATTCACCCTTTGACAAAACAAACAAAGCAAACATCAACAGCTAGAACTTTCAAGCAAACAATTGAAAAATATTTGACTATAAACAGATGGAAACAATGCCAAAGTATCAACTACCTATCTTTTGACAAGTCCCAACAAAATCCTGAGATATGCCTTAATGGATCTGTTCCTATGATAGACATGATCAACACCGGATAATAGCCCCACCCCAAATAGATATGCCAAGTGATACTGTAACTTTTTTTTATCTTTTCTATAGTCTTATCTTTTCAATTTATTTTATTGACTCATTCCCAGGATCTCTCGAGGATGTCCATAAGGATTTAGAGAAGAAGGAATGGGGGAATTAAGCATCATTTCGGTTTGTTGTTTGTAATATTTTTTTATGATACTATCATGGTGAATACTTGCTTTATTGAGTGTATGGAAATTGTGTTGAAACAATTCACGTAGTATTTGCATGTTAGGTATTTCATACCTCTTTGTGTAAATGGTCTGAAGCTCATGTAGCAGTTGCATGTTAGTTATTTCATACCTCTTTGTGTAAATGATATGAAATTTGTGTAGCATTTTCATGTTAAGGTGTCCTATACCTCTTCGTGTGACTGGTCCAAAAAGTTTTTAACACAACCCAACTATATACTTTAAAAAAAAATTTCGTATGTCTGGTATGAACAAGAATACTCTTTGTTTGTAGAGTCAAAGTCCATGCAATGGATACAAAGTCACCTTGGTCATTAATACCCTGGTGCATCGTATTTTTTTCTACATCAAATAGGATTGTTCAAAAAATGTGAAGCCTCCAAGTAAAGCAAAAGCAATACTCATCACTACTAACAACATCGAATTTCTATCTATCATCAAATATTTCTTCTAACTAACATCCATCTTGCATCCACAGTGTCATCAATACATATCATGATGATAATAAAGTAATTAAAACATCATGTATCATGTATGGGGCATCCATCCATCCATCTCTCACATATATCATCATCATCATCAAAGGATGGGAATGTCATAGTACATCATCATCAATGAAACAAGTGTGATAGGATAATAAAAAATGATACATATATACAAGGCCTTGATTGGGTTGATGAATATATATACAAAAATCATGTCTACAATATGTCTCTGAACAACAACATTAATAAAGATCAAGTACACTACCCAAAAAAAGGGAAACACTCTATAGAACCAGGCTACAGACCACCATCTGGATCTGGCTATCTAACAAAATGACCACCTGCAATCATTTTAACTCATGATATTAGGGTTTCACTCTAAACATGTAAAGAAACACAAAATGACACAAAAATGATGAAAAAAAATGAGACGTAGGGTTGCAAATAGGAACAAACAAGCACATGCAAGGGTTTAGAGCAAATGTTAAAAGAAAATGAAAGAGCTAAAGTCAAATGCAAGGGTTTAGAGCAGATGCTTAGAAAAAAAAAAAAAAGTGAGGTTTTTAGGCAATTGCGAGGTTTTAGGTCAAGGACAAGGAAACAAAGGCGAAGTTCTTGAGCAAGGGTGAGGAAATAGTGAAAAGAACAATCAAATGCAAGGTTTTAGAGCAAGTGCTTGAAACAAACGCGAGGGTTTAGAGCAACTGCTTGGAATAAATGCAAGGATTTAGAGAAAAGGTGAGGATCTTAAGCAAAGGTGAGAAACACAATGCAAATGCTCAGAAATCATCAAAACTTCGCTATTGACTAGTAATCATGACCTTTTCTACCCTATCTTCAAACAACCATATCTTGGTCATACAGAAGAATTTTTCAGTCCTTTTTTTTTAAAATGGGGTAGAATTTCACGATCTTTACAATGGTGTAGGTGTTTTTCAGTTTTTCTATAGTTAAATTTCCCATTGGGATCGTGAGCCTGACCTCAAATGCAATTTTTTTTGGCCAACCTCTCAAGGGGGCAACATGAGTCCTACCATCATTCCATGAAACACCGAGGCATAGTGGGGCATAATTTTTTTCAAAAACTTGATCTTAAAAATAGAATCTTTGAAACAAAGCAACCAGTACATTGTATCAAAGAGGGGCAAAATGTAGACATGTAAAATTGACTTAACACCTATCACAACTTGGAATGTCTCGAAACAACTCGGAATCAGCCCAAAACATCTCAAAACATCTCATAATCAACTTGGAATGTCTTAGAACATCTCAAAATACACTTGAAATGTCTTAAAACATCTCAAAATCAACTTAGAATGTTTTGAAACATCTCATAATCAACTTGAAATGTCTTGAAACATCTCAAAATCAACTCAAAATGTCTCCAAAACATCTTGAATCATCTTGAAATCATCCCACAATCATCCAACAACATCAAACAACATCAAATAACATCCAAAACCCTAATTCTACTATTAATTGAATAATACAACATTATTTGATTAATTCACATTTCATCATTTTGACCAATTAAATAAATTACATTTATTTAATAAAGTCCTAATCTAATCGTATTTCATCCTGATTAGTCAAACAACGCCAATTATCTAATTACATCACTAAATCACCTTAATCCCATAAATTGATTAAATTATTAAATGATAATAATTTAATTATGACACTTTCCCTCCAAAATTTGAATAATTAAAGCAAACTATTCAAATAAATTATCAAAAAAATCAAACACAAAAAGGAATTAATTAATTAAATAAATTAATTCATATTCCTCACCCACTTTCTGATTGAGAAAATCATGGGTTGCTAACTAAGCAATCTAATTTTGCTAACTCGACCATCTAATTCCTTACTAAAATCAATCAATTGCTAACTAATCAATCAAATCTTGACTGATCAATCTAAACCCTGACTAGCCAATCTATTCTTCAATCACCCAAATTGTGCAATCAACTTTGCACAATATTTTCATGTCTAAATCCTCTCAAAACATGTTGACCGTTGATCTGGATATTCTCCAACGCAATCCTTATCGTCAATTTGAAATCTCTTTTCCTATAAAACAAATTACCTCTCTCTTCACAAATATGGATCAAAGAATCAACATACTTTTGCAACAAAGTGTTGTCACATTCACCATTGATAGAGCTTCAACCTTTTTGGATCAACCAAGCATCATTCATCCAACTTTTGCACATGAACTTTGGAGGCTTCACAGTGATAAGAACAATCCAACATCAAGCGAATACACTTTGCTATAGGATGTTAATACTTTTTTATTGCTTTCATTCATTTTGGTAATCATAGGTTCTTAATGTATGTTCAATTAGCTTACTTTCATTTCATATGTGTAGGATAGGATTTTAGATATTTTGTGTTTGATCTTAGATTAGATTTCCTAATTTCAATCATAGTTTGATCTCATTTTCGTCTAAACATCTTCCCCCTCACACACATTGTAATATTTGCAAGATACATTTTAAATGGGTAATTTCAAATAAATACACATGGTAGTTTTAAAAACAACCCCACAACTTGAACTTTCTCTTTCTCTATTTGCACTCTGTTTGTCTGGACATCCATTAAAGTGTAATGGAAGGAGGACATTAGAAATAAAATAATGTATGTGTATACATAATGTGCAAGCATTGAAATGCCTCAAGAAATGTCATATTTACAATTATTGTAGGACATCACAAAATGGATCTATTGAAAAGGCTTTCAAAACTATCATTCAAGAAGCATTTGATAGTTTTAAATTCAAATCCCATGGATTTCATTTCCTTCCTCTTAACTATGGTGAAATGGCCACCTCTAGACCGATATGGGCATCCATCAAAACATAATGCTAAACATAGTTTATCAAAAAAAATAGTTACCAATGCATTAGCCTATGCAATACAAAGGCATGGACTGAATAACATATTATTAAAAAAAAAAATTATAATAAGGCATTTGATAAAAAAATTTAACAACTACACCATGATTTAACAGTGCTTGTGACTCAATAATGCTTTGATAGACAAGCATGCAAAGAGGTAGAAACATATACAAGAAACATGAGTTTAGAATTTTCTTTTCAAATACAATTTTCCATTTTCTAATCTTTCAAAGCTATGTCTCAAATGAATATGTTTACAAGATTTGTGAGAATATACAACCATTGTTGAGATCCTCCCTATTGTACCAAAATAAAATTTCAAATACAATATAATAAATGAAAGGGAATATGTATAGGTAGGACTATATGTATAATTTAGAAGCAAGCCATGCATCCATTTTAGAATCAAATTTTTCAAAAAAAAAAAAATCTAAATAATTGAAATGGTAGTGTGGGAAACTTTATTATGTGTAATTCTTATCTATTGTTTATAGTTGTAGGTGTTCTAATCAATGTGCATGGAAGATTGGGAAGCATGTACATGATAAAAATACTCATTTAAGACCATGATTGCATGATATGAACATCAAATAAATTTTGTTAAAAGGCTTAGAGATCCCATGTAAAACTTGTGATCCTTACAATTAATCTACTTGCACCATATGCCAACATATATTTTATTTGGCGGGATAATTATAACTAACACTTGTACCTCAAAGAGGTGCAAGGATTACACCAATAAAATATTATATGTATGCTAATATATTTGAGTAATTTTTTTTGAATGGGTGTGTATGGATGCCATATGTTGCAAATTCTAGTTGCACATGGCTAGATTAAACAATCAATAATAAGTGCTAAATATGTTGGAATATTTTAATCTTTAGTTAGCTATCTCTCAAACTGCCCCAAAGTAAACCTACAACCAATTGACCTACTAGAATTTAATAAGGTAGGTGATTTTGAATTTGAATTGTAGCACTAATTTTTTAGCTTTTATATATAAACTAAGGGAAATAATGTAACCATAGTTTTTAGTGCAAGAGTTAGTTTTTTGTGTTGGGATTGAAAGAACTTGCAATAGCAGAAGAAGGGAATGTTTAGCTGAGTCAATAGCAATGCAAAAAGGAATATTATTAGGTGCAACAGATGAACAACACACAGATACAACACAACAATCAGTTTTTTTTTAGGTGAATATACATCACCAAGTATTGGACAATAGTCCAAACTATATGTGGCATATTTTGTATATTCAAATAGAATTAGTACTCTGTAGTTTTTGTATTTTGAAGTGAAAAGGAATATATGAATATATAAAGATAATTTTTGTGTTATCCTTTATGCTATCTCTGTGCATTATTTTTCTTGCTTTTTCCACCATCTTGTCATAGCAATGACTGTGCATTGTTGCACCCCTACCTACCAACATGTGGTATCAGAGCCTTGTATTTTTTTGGATAGTTAGTTTATTGTGGGTGTGTTTGGAAAATCCCTAGGTTATCTATGCATTAAGTCTTCTCAAGTATGAGAAAAATGACAAGGGGTGAAGGAAAAGGTTGGCAGTAGCCACCAAATTTTGATCGTCAGAACTATGACATATGGGCTAAGAAGATGAGAACCATCTTAGTTGCAAATGACCTATGGGAGTTGGTTATAAATGGGCTCAATGATATCATAGACCTAACAACCTATGCAAACCTTTCAGATGCACAAAAAAATTAGTTGAAAGAAAATAATATGAAAGATGTAAAAGCAATCATTTTGATTGAGGTAGTCTTGATAGAGGTTATTTTCCCATGTATTGTAGCAGAAAATTATTCAAAACAAGCATGGGAAATACTACAAAATAGTTATAAGGGGACTGATAAAGTCATATTATTAAAGTTGCAAATGCTAAGAAGATATTTTGAGACTCTACAAATGAAATATTGTGAGTACATTTCAGATTTTCACACCAAGCTTTGTAGTTTGATAAAACAACTAAGAATTAATGGGGAAATAATGGAAGAACAAAGGATTTTTGAGAAAATCCTAAAAAATTTGTCCTCTAGATTTGATCATATAGTCATTTCCATTGAAGAGGTAAAGGACTTGTCCAAAATGACTGTAGATGAGAGTATGGGTTCACTACAAACCCATGAGCAATAGTTGAATAGATATGCTCCTTCCGTAGAGCAAGCCTTCAAGGATCATACCAATGTAAGAGGTTGGGGAAGAGGAAAAAATAATAGAGGCAAAGGTCAAAGAGGTAGAGGAATAAGCAATTCTGGAAGAGGTGACTCAAATAGCCAAGAGGAGCCAAGCAACTCACTGTCAGCTTACCAAGACAAGAAGAAGAACAATAGTTCAAATTAGAGGTATGATAAAAGTAATGTGCAATGTTATGACTGTCACAAGTATGGTCATTATACTAGTGAGTGTAGGAATAAATAGCATGGACATGGGAGTCAAAATGCAAATGTAGAAAATGAGAACAAGGCTGAACATGAGAAACAATAAAATATGTTTATTGTTTGCAACTTTGCTGAGCACAACAGTGATGAAGTATGGTACTTAGACAGTGCTTGTAGTAACCACATGAGTGGGAACAAGAGATTTTCCTCCATAGATAAAAACATAAAAATAGAAATCAAAATGGGAAGTAATGAGAAAGTTATCATCGTGGGAAGAGGTGTAGTCAACATCCAAACTAAGAATGGTGAAAGGAAAAATATCCAAGATGTCTATTATACCCCTGTTGTGCAATTTTTGCACACACACCCCATCAGAGGCAGGGACCCTCTTTTTTTTTTCCTTTTGCATCTTTGCATCTTGGCTTGGTCACATTTTCAGTTTTTCTCTTCTTGGGAGGCTATTTTGGGAATTAAGTTCATACTTGATTTGATGAAGGCAATATTTTGAGGCATCTTGAGGGTCTGGAAGAAATTCACCTATCATGGATTTTGGAAATGGGGATTTTGAAGTGAATTTTCAATAATATAGGTAAATATTTTTTGTACCCATGGATAGAGGACAAAAAATTAGGCTAGGTTTCCTTTTGAACTTTTCAAAAATTCCTTCTAGAAAAAAAGTTATGGAGTTTGGGGAATTTTGACTTGCCATGGATTTCGAAAAATCCAAGCTACCTTAGATTTTCCCTGAGAATTAAATTTCAAAAAATCCAAGCTACCTTATATTTTTCCTAAGAATTAAACTTCAAAAAATCCGAGCTACCTCAGATTTTCCTTGAGAATTAAACTTGGGAAAATCCAAGCTACCTAGGATTTTTCCTGAGAATTAAATGGGAAAATCCAAGCTACCTCGGATTTTCCTGAAGAATTAAGCCTAGGAAAATCCAAGCTACCTCGAATTTTCCCAGAGAACTAAACTTGGGAAAATCCTAGCCCTAGTGGATTTTCCCAAAATCCACAACAAATCAAAATTCTCGAAATTTCCATTTTTAGAAAATCCAAGACCCATCAAAAATCTCAAAATTTTCCAAAAATGATATTTTTTCCCAAAATGCATTTTTTTCCCAAAATGGAAATTTTTCTTGAAATTTTAAAATGTTCCTAAAATGAAAAATTCTTGAAATGGAAATTTTTTTCGAAAATAAAAAATTCCAAAAATGGAAAATTTTCTTAAAAGGCCAAAATTTTCAAGTTTATTTTTTATATTTTATAGATTGGATTTTTAACATGTGAGCTACTAATGATGATTTTTTTTTCAAGATTAAATAAATCAAAATGGGGACTTGCATATGGATTCATGCCAAGAGGAAAATCTGGAAGAGTTCAACTCAAATATTAAATGTGGGGCCTACATAGGAATCAGTGCTACAACCTGTCTACAGCTGAAGGATATATTTTAAACATAAGAAGACATGTGATGCTACTTTTGTTCTCCAATGGGAATTTTTATCAATGTCTAAGTGGTAGGTTTCTTTTTTCTCATTGCTCCTAGCTATAATAGAATTATTTAATTGGATGATGATGTATCACACATGTACCAAACTTGACATAACTGTTGGATGCTTCTAGAAGTGTAATCTATTCCATTGGATTGATTTAATCCTAGCCATTGAAATTTTAATGTAAAATCTATAAAAGGCCAGTGCCTTCTCATTTGCAAGGGGTTAGATTTCAGAGGTTAGACTGGCTAGATTCTAGAGCTAGAAGTTAGATTTTGCAAGTCAGTAGTTGTAGGAGAGGAGAGAGACTATAAATTGTTATGTAAATGCTGGAGAAGTTAATGCAATTGGGTTGTTGATCTAGAAAACTTTGTGTTACACTTTGACAGACTTATGGTTTCTTGTTCTTGATTCTCAATGTTAGATGTTAGTTTTCAATTCTTTCATGAGAATGGTGAAATGTGAACGATGTTTGATCAATGTCTTGCTCATACTTTGAGTGTCTTGTTGATTGTGAGTTACTATGTAAAGTTAGTTTGCGCCCTATTTTGTGCTAAGTTCAACTGTGAATGCTTGTTTACATTGTGCCAGTTATTGGGTATGTGAATGAATGTTCATAGTCTGAAAATCTTCTGATTTCCTCAGAAGATTGCATTGTTTCTATGGAGTTGTAGGCTTTCCCTTGATTAAGCAGAGATTGGTTTTATTGGGGATGTGTCCATTTATGACATTCATTGTTGTGATTGATCTTAGGAGTTAGTTTAGATATCTCTCTGAACCCTTATCTCTTTTGATATTTCTTTGAATCTGGGTTAGTATTAGGATCAAAAGCATCATCATATTGTTAGATCTAATGAAAGTATACTTCCAACATTATCCATTTGTAAGGCCCCTTGTGATTACCAACAAATCACATTATCATTGAGCTATTTATGCATTGTCAAGACCTAACATTAGAGACCTTGGGGTTATCTCTTGAGGCTTGCTGATAGAGATTTAACTTTCAAGAGAGATAGGATATTATATTATGTTTGAGTTGTTGTTGTGCAAAAAACACCACCAAAAAATTGGCGCTAGAAGAAGGGCATGAGCATAAGGTAACATTGCCAAAAGTTGAATGAGCCTTCATGTTGAAAATATAAGATATGGTAGATCTCTAAATCTAAAAGTACAAATTATGAGTCAAGTTGAAAAAGCAATCTTATGTTTTTCATGATGGGAACATTTTTCAGATTGATTTTCCTCAACTTTTTCAGTCTCTAAATAAGAGATTAGATCTCTACAATAGTAAGTTTTTGCATCACTATGCGTTATTAGAAAAGTGCATAATTCATAATACCTGTAGGTACAATGAGTTGGAATGTCTAATCTTTTTGGGTAGAATCAAGATGGTTTTGCAAAGAGATATTTTCATGTGGAACTTTCCTGAACCACTAGCCTCCATAGATGTAGAGTTTGTTGATGTTGCAGTTGAGGCATTCATGGAGATAGTTAAACATCAGCTTAGTGGTGGTAGGTGTTTTCAAGATTTCATATCATCTAAATGGTGTAGAGTTTATAATGCATCTCATTCAGAATTCACTTGTCATTCATGTGTGGACGTTATCATTAAAGTTGGGAGACATCTAGAATGGAAAGAACAAATAGTCAAGGAATGTACTACAGAGGAGACAATAGGTGTTGAACCTAGAGATGATGTGGCAGCTGATGTTGAGATGGCTCTAGAAAAGGTTGATAGTAAGGAAGAAGAATCTAAGGTACCCGCAATAGTAGAACTTAATAAGTGTCCAAGTGAAGAGCAGCCCATAGAGATAATAGATGTTCTTCATATAGAAGTTAACCAAGAGTCTAAAATGGAAAATACAGTTGAGGATGACCCACAAGAGGAAGAAGTGCTAAGTTAGATTTCCTCTATTCATGATGAAAATTCAATACAGCCTCAATATGAAGAGTTTGTTGCCAAATTTATGAAAGACTGGGCGAGCTTGACATATAGAGTCCATCTAGAAGAATTATTGCCACCAACTAGGTGCAAGATACATGAAGAGGAGCATTCTAAATTCACATGTTTCCATGGCCAAACAACAATTAAGGAGGTGGAAGAAAGAGTTCAGGTGTTAAACCATATTGAGGATGCACAAAAAGCTACATCAAATGAATCTTCAATCAAGGAATTACAACAAATTGTTGATGGATGTCTCATGGAGCAAGCTGAAGGAGCTAATGTTACTAATAAAGAAGTTGATGTTCTTAATGGATATGATAAAAAATCTAAACCAATGCCAATAGAAGATGAATTAAAGGAGTTCTCTTATTTTTCAAATTCTGATTTTCCTCTATCTGCTAGTGAATTGAGCATTGAAAATTTATAGGATTTATGTATTGATGATGAGGTAGCTAATGTGGTTCATACTAATATGTAGGAAAGTCTAAATGATGTTGAGAATAGTAGTGAACATGACCACATAGTTGTAGGTGAAAATGTGCTTAAAGATCATTTTGTGATGCCTCTTGATGAACATCCTATTGAGGAAGTTGTTGTACACAAGAGTGTTCCTGCAATTTCATCATTGATACCTCATGAAGATACTCAAATAGGTGAAAAGTTCCATGATGTTAATTTTGAATTTGTTAAATCTAATTTTCACCCTGAATTGCTCATTGATGACTCTAATTTTTTTGTGCATGTTTTGAGTGCAAGAGGAATACTGCACCATCAATTGAGACCTCCTAACGACATGGCTATCAAATCTTCACGATTGGAGGATGATAAACATGACATTCAATCTGAGAAAATAACACACCAGGTTGTTTCTTTTCATACTACAAATCTTGAAGTTTATCAATTTGATTATGGAGGTCAAGGAAAGACAACTTTCTTTTGGATTGATCATGGTCCTAGTGAATTACCTCAATTGCTGATTATTCCTGATTATGAGGTTTATTCTAAGTGTTGCAATACAAGGACTTATTTTACTGACTATAAATATGAATTTGCATTCTTGAGGACCGTTACCATTGCTTTATTTCTTCTCTAGGCATTGATGAATCATATGGGGGTGGGCCTTAGTTTGCCTTGTCTAATCATGATTCATTTTGAGTCTTTTGTACATAATGTTGATGTGAATAAATGTAGTTTTTCTGATTTTCTTTTTTGTAGGTTTCCTTTGATTTGTTTTGGTTTTCTTTGCTTTGGTTAGTGTAGGTCTGCTTTAGGTTTTGGTTTGGTTTTTGTATTGCTTCTTTGGGTTGGTTCCCCTGTTTTCTCTTGTGGTGTTTTATCTTCACAATAATAATTTACCTGGTATTGCTTTAAGTATTTCTTTTACTAACTTTAATCATTTTTCTAGATGGCTTGGTGAAAGTCTTCCATTCAGCGTCACATGTGCTAAATGTATAAAGTGGATAACTCATTAGATTGAGTTAGTTCTTGAATGTGTTCAAATCTTACATCTTACAAACATCTTAAGAATCCTAAGGTTGCTATAGGATCTTTGTGAGGTCTTGTTAAGTGAAAAGTCTTATATTTCTACTTCAGTGCCATTGTAATTCTCAACCCTAAGTGTGACCTTCATTGCTTACAAGTTGAAATGAAGAAAAGTGAAAAGAAAATAAATATAAAAAAGAAATAAAAGAGAAAATATTGAAAATCGAAAAAGAAATTCAACTTATCAGGAGGATCCAAATATCTCTACCGGGGCTATGGATGCCTGGCTAGTAGTAAAGCTATGTTTGGGAGAATCACAATGATAACCTCATTAGGGCTATGGATGCTTGACTGGCAGCGAGGCTCGGTCCATGTTGCTTTAGAAGTTAGAATCATTCACATAACTTAACTTGGCTAAACTTTGTTTCTAAAGTAGCTGAAAGAGGGAAATTAATACATTTGCACAGACTTGGATTTCTAGCACAAGAAGGGCTATCTTGTTCATTGGTTTTGAGCCTTTAGTTTATTGGTTGACCTAATGTGAGAATCGAAACTAGAGATTCTAGGTTCTTGATTCCAGTTTGTCATTGAAATGCTCTAGAGCATTTCCCCAATAGAATCACCAATTGTTGTGTAATTTTTGTACACGCACCCCACCAAAGGTGGGGACCCTCTTTTTTTTTTCTTTGCATCTTCGCATCTTGGCTTGGTCAAAATTTTTAGTTTTTCTCTTCATGGGAGGTTATTTTGGGAATTAAGTCCAGACTTGATTTGATGAAGGCAATATTTTGAGGCATCTTGAGGGTTTGGGAGAAATCCACCTATCATGGATTTTGGAAATGGGGATTTTGAAGTGAATTTTCAATCTTATATGTAAATATTTTTTGCACCCATGGATCAAGGATGAAAAATTAGGCTGGGTTGCTTTTTGAACTTTTCAAAAATTCCTTCTAGAAACAAAGTTATGGAGTTTGGGGAATTTTGACCTGCCATGGATTTCAAAAATTCCAAGCTACCTCAGATTTTCCTTAAGAATTAAATTTTGGAAAATCTAAGCTACGTCAGATTTTCCTTGAGAATTAAACTTCGGAAAACCCAAGCTACCTCAGATTTTCCCTGAGAATTAAACTTGGGAAAATCCAAGCTACCTCAAATTTTCCCTAAGAATTAAACTTGGGAAAATCCAAGCTACCTTGGATTTTCCCAGAGAATTAAGCTTGGGAAAATCCAAGCTACCTCAAATTTTCCCAGAGAACTAAACTTGAGAAAATCCTAGCCCTAGCGGATTTTCCCAAAATCCACAACAGATCAAAATTCCTGAAATTTCCATTTTTGGAAAATCCAAAGCCCATCAAAAATCCAAAAAAATTTCAAAAATGGAATTTTTTTTCCAAAATGCATTTTTCCCAAAACATTTCCAAAATGGAAATTTTTCTTGAAATTTTAAAATGTTCCCGAAAATGAAAAATTCTTGAAATGGAAAAAGTTTTCAATAATTAAAAAAAAATCCAAAAATGGAATTTTTTCTTAAAAGGCCAAAATTTTCAAGTTTAGTTTGGATATTTTATGGATTGAGATTTTAACATGTGAGCTACTAATGATGATATCTTTCTTTCAGGATTAAATAAATCAAAAGGGGGATTTGCATATGGATTCATGCCAAGAGGAAATTATGGAAGAGTTCAACTTAAATATTAAATGTGGGGCTTGCATAGGAATCTGTGCCACAACCTGTCTACAACTCAAGGATATATTTTAAACATGAGAATACATGTGATGTTGCTTTTGTTCTCCAGTGGGAATTTTTATCAATGTCTAGGTGGCAGGTTTCTTTTTTCTCATTGCTCTTGGTTGTAACAAAATTATTTAATTGGATGATGATGTATCACATGTACCAAACTTGATGCAACTGTTAGATGCTTCTAGAAGTGTAATCTATGTCATTGGATTGATTTAATCCTGACAATTGAAATTATAATGTAAAATCTATGAAAGGAAAGTGCCTTCTCATTTGTAAGGGGTTAGATTTTAGAGGTTAGATTGGTTAGATTCTAGAGTTAGAAGTTAAATTTTGCAAGTCAGTAGCTATAGGAGAGGAGTGAGACTAGAAATTGTTATGCAAATGCTAGAGAAGTTAATGCAATTGGGTTGTTGATCCGACAAACTTTGTGTTACACTTTGACAGACTTATGGTTTCTTGTTCTTGATTGTCAATGTTAGATGTTAGTTTTCGGCTCTTTCATGAGAATGGTGAAATGTGAATGATGTTTGATTGATCTCCTACTCATACTTTTGGTGGCTTGTTGATTGTGAGTTACTGTGTAAAGTTAGTTTGAGCCCTATTTTGTGCTAAGTTCAATTGTGAATGTTTGTTTACATTGCTCCAATTATTAGGTATGTGAATGAACGTTCATAGTCTAAGAATATTCTGATTTCCTCAGAAGATTGCACCGTTTCTATGGATTTTTAGGCTTTCCCTTGATTAAGCAGAGATTGGTTTTATTGGGGATCTATCCATTTACAACATTCATCATTATTGTGATTGATCTTAGGAGTTAGTTTAGATATCTCTCTGAACCATTATCTCTTTTGATCTTTCTTTGAATTTGGGCTAGTATTAGGATCAAAAGCATCAACATATTGTCACATCTAATGAAAGTATACTTCCAACATTGTTCATTTGTAAGGCCCCTTGTGATT
Source organism: Sequoia sempervirens (assembly GCA_007258455.2). Lineage (NCBI taxonomy): Eukaryota > Viridiplantae > Streptophyta > Pinopsida > Cupressales > Cupressaceae > Sequoia > Sequoia sempervirens. The sequence goes on along the minus strand of VDFB02000017.1, from coordinate 91,454,477 downwards.
GCCAACAAATCACATTATCACTGAGTTGTTTATGAATTGTCAAGACCTAACATTAGAGACCTTGAGGTTAACTCTTGAGGCTTGCTGATAGAGATTTACCTTTCAAGAGAGATAGGATATTATATTCTTTCTGATTTGTTGTTGTGCAGAGAACACCATCAACAACCCTCAACATAAAGCATAACCTATTGAACATTGGACAAATGGTCCAAAATAGTTATAGAATATTGATGGAAAATGGAGAGTGTAAGATATTTAACAAAGGAGGTGATAAGAAAGTGATGGTGGCAGTGGAGATGACAAGAAACAAAATGTTTCCTCTTAAGATGCATATAGTATCTCTGGTGCTCACAGAAAAAGGATAACAACAATAATGTTCACCAACACTCACAACAGTAGAACAACAATCAGTAGTGGAATAACAGTCTATTTTCAAGACAATCATCAAAGACCCATCCAAACTTTGGCATTTGAGGTATGGGCACTTAAGTTTTTCTAGATTGATTTTATTTTCTAGGAAAGAAATGGTTAGAGGGTTACCACCTATTATAGAACCCAATGGGAAATGTGAAGCATCCATTTTAGGAAAATAACATAGGCAACCATTGCAATCAAGGTATTCTAGAAGAACATAAAAACCATTAGAATTAGTGAACTCATATTTGTGTGGACCCTTGAAAACCCCCACCTTAACTGGAAATACTTATTTCATGAAATTCATAAATGATTACAACAAAGAAATATGGGTTTATTTTTTGAAAAAAAAATCAGAAGCCTTTGAGAAATCAAATGGTTTAAGGCATTAACTGAAAAGGAGAGCGACCATTATATCAAAGCCCTTAGAACAGGTAGAGGGGGAGAGTACATCTCCAAAGAATTTCTAAATTTTTTTAGGAGTGAGGGAATTCATAAAAAATTTACAACTAGGTATACTCCACAACAAAATGGAGTTGCTGAAAGGAAAAAAAGAACCATTCAAGAAATGGCAACTAGTATACTGAAAGAAAAAGGGTTGTCACATATTTTTGGGGCGAAGTTGTAGCAACAACTGTTTACATTATTGAATAAGTGCCCCACAAAGTCTATCCATGATAGGATTCCACAAGAAGCCTAGACAAATAGCAAGTGAAGTGTTGAACATTTAAGAATCTTTGGGTGTGTGGTATATGCATTTGTGCCAAAAGAGAAGAGACAAAAATTTGATGGTAAAGGAGAAAAATGTATCTTCATAGGCTATAGTGAAGAATCAAAAGAATACAAAATGTATAATCCCATCACCAAGAAGGTTGTAATCGGCAGGAATGTTGAGTTCATTGAGAATGAAGCATGGTGGATTGTTGGAATATGGCTTCTAGTGTTGTCATTGATGGCAACTGAAGTCATTGATCCAGTCCACATGTCAACATTTGTTTATACAAGAAGGCAGTGTGAAGAACAAGGTATCTGATTGAAGCTTGAATATGTCAAGTAGTTTGCATTACCAGGTTATTAGTTCTAGTTGTAGATCATAGGAATGGTCATTGTGCATATGAAATGTCTTACTCTCGAGTTTTGTGTTGTCACATCAATTGGTGTAAGAGTTAGGAGATCCAGTTGCTCGATTTTCTATTTATCAGTATATGAAGGCTGACTAAGTAAATGTGGGATGTTGTGGATGTTTAAGATGGAATTTTTTAAAGTATTTTTGTGTCTAAATATTTTGTTTTGAGTCCCAACTATGCTATGGTCAACTTTGGTGATGCACATTAAAATTTATTCATGATTTGAGCCAACAGTTGGAAGACATTTTCTGTTTTATTGAAGCTGACATATAGCAATTGAATTCTTGGTAGAGGATATATATATGAGATTGATTAATTCATTTTGGTATGCATATATGTGAGTTCAATATGTATTGATGTGTGTGTGAATATCAAAAGATCAGTTGATTGATTTTTATTTGTGCAGAAGAGTATTTTTGTGAAGCAAATTAAGGCAGAGCAAAGCGAAGTGAAGAATCAGAAAGAAGGTCCAAAATCTAATCTATGAGCCTAACCAGAACTATAATCAGGAATTTGTAGATGTTATCTATTTATTTCAACCTTTTTTGTAATCCAAATATTTTGTAAGGCAGTGAGCCTTCCTTATTTTGAGCAGTGAGCTCTAGGTAGTGTGCCTGAATGCAACTGCATTCCCATTTTGTAACACACTATATTTGAGAACTCAAATTTTGGATTGACCTCCATCGTGGTTTTTCCCCTACCAAGGTTTCCACGTAAAAATCCTTGTGTTATGGTGTTGTGGCTTATTGTTTCATGTTCATGCATCTTTCATTTGATTAAAAATTTTAAGCACTTGGAAGGACAGATTAATAAAGATTAAAATTGCACAACACTGTTTCACCCCCCTCTCTTAGTGTTTTTTTGCACAACATCACCCACCCCCTCTCTCTCCTGAGTGTTTTTTTTCTTTTGATTTTTAAAGGAAGCAAAGGATGGAGACGTCATCTGAACAAACCTTGAAGGAAATAATTCAGAATGTGAAAAGGTTCCAAAGCAATGCACCCAAAGAATGAGATGGAAAAATGATGATCCTCCTCCTAAGAGAGCCAGTAGAAAGAAAAAGAGAAGAAAGGGCCCAGTCTCTAAAATTAAGATCTGATGAATGCAACAAAATAAATAGAGAATTCATTCAGTTGGACCATGGAACTGCAAAAATAGAGACAATGAGCAGATCTTGAAAAATAGATTGTTATTCTTCAAATGAACTAGAACTGCAAATGAATACAAGGGAAGCCAAGATCAGTTCTATTAATCTTTAGAAAAAGGGCAAAGAAGAACAAGTGAGAGGTACATTTTGGCGAACAAAGGAATTTAGAGCAAAGAAATCTTGGACAAAGCCAAAGGTGTCTGGTAACCAACCTAATGCTCAAAATTTTAAGGAATTGTTTTCTTCCAATAAATTTGGTCATATGGCTGTCAAGTAGAATAAAATGAGCAACTGATTACCTTTTGGGTCAGGATTCAAGCAAAAATTTCTCATAAGCAATTGAATGCAAAAATCTGTCAAACAACTTTGTCAATAGAAGGAATGGGAATGTTATCCTTGCCAAAATTTGGGAATATTTATAAAATGCTCAGAAGAAAAGAGAAAATATGGACAAGGAAATGTTGTGGGAAATTGCAAAAATATGGTCCATTGCAAGATTCTACCAAAATATGGATCAGAGGTTCTATACAAATAGAAATATGTTAAAATGAAAAGGAAAATAAAGTGACTTATGAAAAAGAGTCACGAAGAATCATGGGTGAAGAAGAGATCCTTTGTGAGGAAAAGCCAGCACCAGAACCTGCTTCTGATTGTTGCGAACTAGTATAGCTTTGGCCAGAGCCTACCCTCCTAAAACTCTAATAAGGAACAACACGATCCTCATCTGAACCACCCATGGGCCACTCCTGCGTGTCCTTCCAACAAGCCACCATCGCCTGACCAATTCGCTTGACTGTTTTAAAATGCTCCACCTTAATCCAACCCACCTCAGAAAAAATATGGCACAGAGGCCAAAGCTGAGGGAAACTAGAAAGAATGGGAGGGTGGCCATCCCAAGAGTCCTACCAAAATATCGCATCAGAGCCTCTATTACAAATCCAGAAGAGACCCTCCTTAATCAACTGAGCGCCCTTCTTAAGGGTATCCCAAATACAAGAACCTTTACCCAACAAAGCAAGTCACGGCACATCAAGGCTATCAACACCAGGAAGATACTTGTGAGCAAGAATCCTGGCCCAGTCTTGATCCTGATTGTTGCACCACCTCCAGTATAGCTTGGCAGCCAAGGTCGTGACAACAAGAGCCATAGACCTAAGACCAAGGCCCCCAGCATGCTTCAGCCTGCAGACACACTCCCACTTGACTAAACTCCACTTCGAGGACAGAAGGTTTCATGACCAAAGGAATTGTTGAGACAGAGCATCAAAATCCCTCACAAAGGTGGAAGGGGGAACCTGCACACAAGACCTATAAATGGGGAGAGATTTCACCACAGTCTTTAGAAGAACCACTCTCCCAGCAGAAGATAACCATTTGAAAGTCCAATGACTAACCTTACTCTGGAATTTTTCCAAAATTCCCTGCCAGTAATCTCTACGTTGAGACCCCAAAGCCAAAGGGATCCCAAGGTACATCAAGGGAAGAGGACCGATCTGAAATCTAAGGATCCTAGCAATCCTGCTTTGAATAAGCCGAGGGGTATTAAAGAAATAAATGGATGATTTGTCATCATTAATGCACTGACCTGAAGCCTTCAAATAGATGTCTAAGACACTCTTGAAGTTCACTACCTCACTAATTTGAGCCATGCCCATCAATGCAGTATCATCCACAAACTGAAGATGAGAGTAGGGAGGAAGAGAATTGTTCCAGCTCCAACCTTGGATAAGACCCTGCCTCACCTGAGATTTAATGAATCTTCCCAGACCCTCCACCATGATAATGAATAAATAAGGAGATAAAGGATCCCCTTGCCGAAGTCCCCGAGAAGCACTAAACAAATCTGAAGGCTCCCCATTAATGAGAACAGAGAAGGAAGATGAGGTCACACAACTAAGAACCCAAGTCACCCACTCCACATCAAAGCCAAACGCCAAGAGAACTTTCTGTAAGAACTCCCAGCTCACCCGATCATAAGCTTTAGCCATGTCAAGTTTCATAAACATAGCCTTCTCCTTAGAGTTAGCCATAGAATGAATAGCCTCCATAGCAATCACAACACCATCCAAAATTTGTCTTCCTTCAACAAAACCCCCCTGCTCAAGAGAAATCAGAGAACCAAGGAGTGGTTTGAGTCTCTCCGCAATCAATTTGGTGATGATCTTGTAAACAAAATTGTAAATCGCAATAGGTCTAAATTGAGCCAGCTGATTAGCCCCCTCCTTCTTAGGTATGAGAGCCAATAAAGTAGAATTCATGGCCTTGAGCATCTTTTTGTTCTTGTGAGATTCTTGAACCACCGCGAGGAGATCAAACTTTATTATTTTCCAGAACTCTTGGAAGAACTCAATAGGAAACCCATCTGGGCCGGGAGCCTTACCTTTTTTCATGTTAAACACCACTTTCTCCAATTTAGGTAACAATATAGCACATAAGAGAGCCCCATTCATCTCAGCAGAGACCAGGTGGGGAATACAATCCAAGATGGCCCTCTCCTCATTCCTAGTTGCAAGATCCTCTCTAGAAAAAAGGTTTGAAAAATAATTGACCGCAGCCTTGGACATATCAACACAAGAAGAGAGATGAGCCCCTTCAGGTGAAACCAAAGAAGAGATAGAATTCCCCTACCTCCGAGCCTTAACCGAATTATGAAAGAATGCAGTGTTCCTATCCCCTTCCTGAAGCCAATCAACATGAGATTTTTGCTTCCAAAAGATCTCCTCCCGAAGCTCCCACTCTTCTAAACCCTTAAGAGCCAAGGACTCAACTAAACTTAGATCAGAGGTCAGCCCTTGGTCTCGAATCATACGAGTGATGTTATCCAACTTAGATTGAGCAACCATCTTCTGAGCATGGAGGTTCCCAAAACATTGTTTATTCCATCTCTTAAGCCTGTACTTCACATGTTGAAGCCTCTTACAAAAAGTAAACATGGTCATCCCATGAGCAGGCATCCCCTCATACCACCAATCCAACATAAGATCATGCAAAGAATGATCTCTTAACCACATTAACTGAAATTTGAAAGAAGGGTTTTTGGTGACTCCATACGTGGTGACAGAGAGCTTGATAGGCCAATGGTCAGAGCCTCTCCAATCAAGAATTTCTGAACTGGTGATCAACCTACTGTTCATCCAATAGCAGGAAACCAAAAATCTATCGAGTCTTTCCGAGATAGCCTCAGCACCACACCTCCTATTATTCCATGTGAAGACACCATTGGTAGGCTTCACATCAATGATATTCAAGGAACCAATCATATCCCTGAGAAGATCTGCAGAGGGGTCCAACTTGGCTAACCCTCCTCGTTTCTCATCCAGGCCAATAACAGCATTAAAATCACCAGCCATAATCCATGGGAGAAATGGGTCTAAGGCCCGAATGAATCTGATGTGAGCCCAAAGATTTGACTTACCAGAAAGATTAGTAGGAGCATAAATATTAGATAAGAGGCACCTTTCTCCAGTCACAAAACAAGAGGCTACTAAAGAGATAGAAGACCGACTAGAAATCCACCATAACGGGAGCACTTTCCTTGGATTCCAGAAGCAAGCCAACCCCCCCGAACTGTTCAATGCACCCACCCCCTGCCAATTTCCCTGGGGCTAGATGTGCGAAGAACAATTAGCCAAACCATCCACTGTAAGCTTTGTTTCCTGAATAAAAACCACATCGGGAGACTGAGATTCAATTAATCTGTGAATAGCCTTTTGTCTAGGGATGCTATTCAACCCCCTAACATTCCATGATAAAACAATCATTTATGGGGGTGGGAGAAGTGGGAATCAATGGGTTTCACAGACCTAGACTCAACCAAAGTATCCCCAATAATCTTGACCTTCTCTTGATCAGTCTTCCTATCACCCCTTAACGGTTTATCAAGAGGCCCCTTTTTAAAGGATTTCTGGTGTAAGCCTAAAACAGGAGGAGCTTTGTTACCCTTCACAGAGTCTGAGGCCCCCTTAGGAGTAGGGGGGTCAGGAACCATCACAACAGCTCCCTTCGGAGCCTGTGACCCCTAGAGATCCCTGATATCTTGAACTTGAGAAGGTAGATCCTAAGCAATCTGATCAGCCAGAAGGTCCCCTGGAGATACACTCTGATCCTCCTTCTTTGCATCCTCATCCTAACCTTCATGCATACCCTTAGCCCCAGAAGAGAGCTCAACTGGAATACCTTCCTCTTGGGCCAAATCTTCTAGAACATCAAATCTATTAAAAGTGCCATCATTGTGACTATCCAACCAAGTTCTCTTCTTACCCTTGCCTTTGTTACGGGACTTAACCTGAGTAAAGCCCTCGTTATCTGCAGGTTCATTAGGTGCAGTATCCTTCCCCTTGTCCCCCTTAGAAGGTCCAGAGGCAGCCAAGGGGAAGGGTTTAAATCTAGGACATTTGCAGTGTAAGTGACCATATTCGTGACAAATTCAACATCTAAAAGGGAGGGTCTCATAATCTTGCTGTTGGATCCAAGAAGAAGATCCCATGTGGATTTCCATAGATTCTGGTAACAGATTATTTAAATCAACTTCTACACAAATACAAGAAAATAAATTACCTTACGATCTTGAGTTTGTGTAGCCGATCCCACAGGTTTTCCAAGAAGCACTGAAATTGAATGAAGAATATCTTCCCTCCAAAATTCCAAAGGAAGCCTTGGCAAATGAACCCACACAGGTACCCGCGAGGGGATCTCTTCAGCAGAGTTGAAACCCATGTGCCAAGGCTTGATGAAAAGCCCCACCTGGTTAAAGAAATAAGGGCCTCCTTCAAAAGCCCTATTCCTATCCGACATGCAAGAAAAGATGACCAGAAAATAGTTATTAGCTGCCAAAATAATCTCCATATCACCTTCAGGATTCCAAACCTGACGAGCCCAGGAGTACAACACCGGTAGAGAAAGACGAAGGCCCAAAAATTTGAAAATAAGGGCATGATTACCCCAGTACTCAACATCTTTTGAAACTTGATCAGGTTGAATAACCAAAACAGGTCGATCCTCAGATCTTTCCAAGCATCCGTTTACTTTTTTAATTTGAAACATCCCTTTTGAGGAAGAGACCCCATCTCTATATAAGGGTTTACCCATCTGATCTTCACCATTGGCATGCAACGAAGAAGACGACTCTACCATCTCCAAATCCCCAGAGGAAATTTGAGACAAAACAAAACCCTGATTCTCCATGGGCTAGGTAACACACCCACACCAACAAAGAGAGGCGGAACAAGAGACCCCCAGTCTCAGATCTCAAGACACCACCCGCCAAAAAATGTTAGGCACAACAAAACACAGAAAATAAAATGTCCTCCCACAACCAGACAAGGATTCGGCCCCCAAGCCAACCCACGCCCCCCTGAGCACAGGAAAAAACCCCCCCTGAGATCGCAGCACAGACACGGCAAGCAACCGCAGGCAGAAAGAGGCACATAAGAGCTAGGGCACGCGGGCCCTAGCTCGCACCCAGACTACGCACAACGCCATCCTCAATATTATGAGATTTTCAAAACCTATATCACCCCCCTCTCTTAGTGTTTCTTGAGTCCAACAATTAGTATCAAAGCTGAGTTCCTTTAAAAAAGTTTAATGGCTTGAGGTAGATCTTGGAATGTAATGGACCCTGGTAGTCTTCAATAGTAGCTTGTGGTGGCACTTGATGATCTTGATTAGTCTAAGGTAGAAGTCTGGGAATTGAAAGGAAATCTTAAGGATGCTGAGAAATTCATTCAAAAGTTGAAGGATCAGGTTATTAAATCCAGGGAAAGGAGAAAGGACCTCTGTGATTAGATAAAGAAAAAAGAGAGAAAAATTATTGAAGGAAGCAAAAGGATGGATGACGATAATCTAAATCAAACCTTGAAGGAAATAATTGAATAATGTGAAAAGCTTTCCAAAGACAATGCTACCCTAAAGCATGAGATGGAATCTATCATGATAAAACTGACTAAGGAGATTGAAGATAGAAAGAAGAAAGAGGAGAATCTTGCCCAGTCTCTAAAACAAAGATCTGATGAATGCAACAAAAAAAATAGAGAATTCATTCAGTTGGAAATGGAACTGCAACAATCTAGAGACAATGAAGAAGATCTTGAAAAATAGATTGTTATTCTTAGAAATGAACTAGCTACTGCAAATGAATACAAGGAGAAGTTCAAGATCAGTTCTATTAATCTTGATGAGCTAACTCAAGGGCAGAAGAATGAAAATAATAAGTGAGGCCTTGGTTATGAAAAGGAGAAAGTTTTGGATCTAGACAAAGGAATTTCAAGCAAAGAAATCTGATGGACAAAGCAAAAAGGCGTCCGGTAAGACAACCTAATGCTCAAAATTTTAATGGATATTGTTTTTCTTGGAATAAATTTGGTCATATGGCTGCTCAATGTAGAAGTAAAATGAAATCAACTGATTCATCATTTTTTGGTTAGTGCTTCAATTGCAATAAATTTGGTCATAAGTCAATTGAATGCAGAAATGTGTCAAACAACTTTGTCAATAGAAGGAATGTGGAATGTTATACTTGTGGAAGATTTGGGAATATTTCTAATCAATGCAGATCGAGAAGAAATTGATTGAATGACACTTTTGGACAAGGAAATGTTGTGTGGTTCAATTGCAACAAATACGGTCACATTGCAAGATTCTATAGAAACAAGAATATGGATAGAAGAGGTTCGGTATACAAAGATAGAAATATGCAGAGAAATGATAAAGGAAAAGGGAAAGTGACTATGGATGAAATAAGAGATCAAATGAAGAATACATGGGTGAAGAAGAGTTCCTTTGTTGTAGGAAATGAGCCAACACCAGAACCTGCTTCTAGTAATCTTTCTGGGAACTAGTCTTAGGCCTTTGGCCTAGGGGGAGTTGCCAAGAAAAATCCTTCAAACCCCCTGCTAGTAATTGACACTAGGATGTGGATGATTGCAGTGGTTGCACTATTGATCTACAAATGCTATGGAATCAGTTGGAAAGGATATTATGCTGAGTTAAAGGTCCACAAAAGTTTTTGGTTGACAATTGAGAAAATAGGGTATTCGGACAAGTTAGGGAAAAAGCATTTATTATAATAAAAATTAGGTGTGTGAGATATAAAAAGGGAGTTGAAACCCTCATTTTCCACTTTGTGTCAAAGAAAAGGAGAAGGCGAGCATTCTGCATCATAATTTTGAAAGCATAAATAGAATTTGGTAGTGAAACCCTAATCCATCAAGTACTTCAATTGTATTGAGAAATTTGGTGTGCGGTTGAAGAATTTCTTTGGTATTTTTAAGTCATGTGTACGAAGGTAAAATGGAACAATTCAAAGGAATGGTAAAAATAGATGAGTATAGCAACGAGAAGATTAGAGCTGAAAGAAACATGTTGTCAAACGATGAATTGAAATGGTTGAATGAAGCAAAACACAAAAGCTTGGATATTTGGAGTGAATTTCCTTATTTCAAAAACGTAGAAATCATTGAGTTTATTCTAAATAGATTGAATGATGACATTCTAACTTTGGATAAACTGTACCATATCTTGAAAGAAGTGATCATAGTTTTAACCGGGTTATGCAAGGTTGAGGAAGTACTGAGGAAGAAATCACTCTAAATAAAGAAGTTGAAACCCTAACCGGAGTAACTGGAGACCAAAGGGAATTAATAATATCCATAATTAAGGATTCAGTGACAAGGTACATTGCATGTGGAATATCTTACAAAACCTTTTCTAAAAAAAAAGAAGGTGCTACTTTGGTAGGTGCAGTTTATATTTCACACAAGATGATAATGGAAGATCAGGATTTTTATCTTTATGGATTGTTGAAAGATCAACTAATTTAGAATGTGCAATTGACAAAGGAGATAGGTTACCCTTTTAGGTTTGGTACTTTGGTTATATGCCTTGTGATTTATTTTCTAAATTGTTTACCCCTAGACAACAATGTAACATGGGAAGAGAGTGAACCAGTTTGCAAGTAGATTTACATATACTCTAACAATTTGGAAAACTGTGATCAAATGTATGAAAATTTATTTAAGGGTTTGGTAAGCAAGTTTAGATCAATTGGTATCAAACAATGCATAATCACTACAAACAAAATTTATAACTATTGTCTTCAATGGCCTCATGCAATCAACAAGTACAAAGAGAAGTTGGAACAAATTGAAACAGAGCTAAACAATATTGGTCCAAACTTTGACATGTCTTAGGATGTTGATGGTGCAATCAAGAAAAGAATTCAAGAACTGCAGCCAGAGAATACAAATGTTCAGAACACTAGGAACAGGATTGTTGACACTTTTTGGAAAGTGAAGGACATAACCGAATGTAGGCTGGAACAATTGATTGAGATACTGAGGAAGAGAGAAATATTGGAATATGTCTTCACCATTCTGGAATCCCTCATCAAAATGATCAACTAGACATTTGAGAATAACAACATGATCATAATCACCGGGATTGTAATGGAAACATGGAAGAATTTTCTTCTAGAGTTGAAGGAGAAGCACAAAATAATCTTCAATTAGCAGTTGTATTTCTTCAATTTTTTGTATCAATTTTTGCACAAGTTTTGGTTACACTTCAAAAGGGGGAGAAAGAATTTTTTTTTCATTAATGTCAATGGGGGAGAGAGAGAAATGAAAAATGCCTTATCAAACTTAGGGGAAGTTTTGTTGAGTTTTTTCACCTATGGCGTTTTGAAGCTTTGAAGGTTCTGACACTTAGTCATTTTTCACTAAGTGTTTCCATCAATGCCAAAGGGGGAGATTGTTGGCATATGGCTTCTAGTGTTTTCATTGATGGCAACTGAAGTCATTGATCTGGTCCACATGTCAGCATTTGTCTATACCTGAAGGTAGTGTGAAGAACAGGGTATCCAGTTGAAGCTTGAATCTGTCAAGTAGTTTGCATTACCAAGTTATCAGTTTTGATTGTGGATCTTAGGAATGGTCATTGTGCATATGAAATGTATTACTCTTGAGTTTTGTGATGTCGCATCAATTGGTGTACGAGTTAGAAGATCTGGTTGTTTGATTTTGTGTTTATCAATATATGAAGGTCGACTAAGTAAATGTGGGATGTTGCAGATGTTTAAGATGGAATTGTTTAAAGTATTTTTGTATCCAAATATTTTGTTTTGAGTCCCAACTATGCTATGGCTAACTTTGGTGATGCGCATTAAAAATTATTCATGATTTGAGCCGACAGTTGGAAGACATTTTCTATTTTATTGAAGCCAGCATATAGTGATTGAATTCTTGGTAGCGGATATATATATATATGAGATTGATTAATTCATTTTGGTATGCATATGTGTGATTTCGATATGTGTTGATGTGTGTGCAAATATTAGAAGATCAGTTGACCAATTTTTATTTGTGCATAAGAGAATTTTTGTGAAGCGAATTAAGGCAGAGCAAAGAGAAGTACAAAATTGGAAAGAAGGTCCAGAATCTAATCTATGAGCCTAACCAGAACTGTAATCAGGCATTTGTAGATGCTATCTATTCAGTTCAACCTTTTTTTGTAATCCAAATCTTTTGTAAGGAAGTGATCCTTCCTTATTTTGAATAGTGAGCTCCAGGAAGTGTGCTTGAATGCAAGTGCATTCCCATTTTTTAACACTATATTTGAGTACTCAAATTGTGGATTGACCTCCATCATGGTTTTTCCCCTAGTAGGGTTTCCAAGTAAAAATCCTTGTGTTATGGTGTTGTGGCTTATTGTTTCATGTTCATGCATCTTTCATTTGATTAAATGTTTTAAGCACTTGGAAGGACAAATTAATAAAGTTTAAAATTGCACAAAATTGATTCACCCCCTCCCACTATTGCTTGATTCCAACATGGACAACACCACGGGTATTTCAGTCACAATACCCCTTGATGATGAAGAAGCTCCAGAGGATAGCAACTTAGGAGGAGCTCAAGAGAGAAGCAACTCAGGGAGAAACTACCGCAGAGATTTGGAAAACAAAAAATCTAGCAACACTCAACAAAACATCATTGGATAGGGACAACAAAGTACCAGCTCTAGAGTGGGCGATCCCACAATACTGGTTTACAATTTTTGGCCAAATTGGACACTAAACTAATTTTTTCTGACTAAATCTTCACTTTCTGGCACATATAGCGGATAAACTGTGAGGAATTTGAAGATGATGCAAACTAGTGATTTGTGAAATTTTGTCTATAGATTCTAAATATTTTTTTTTCAAAAAATTTGGAATCAGATTGCACTTCTTTTTCCATCTCCTTTGAAAACTATTTTTTATCAATAAACACCATTTTTAAGGAGTGATGCTCACTGTATACAACATAATTTTTTTTATATGAAAGATAAAATTCTATTTTTTCAAATTTAGATTTGTAACTACAATATCTAACCATTTCATTTGGTTTCATAGTGTTTTATTAAATATTTTCTCCTTAATCAAGTTTTAAAGTCAAACCAATTACAATTCAGACATAAGCAGACTGTATACAACATAATTTTTTTGTATGTATTAAAATTCAATTTTTATTTTTTTACTAGATCAAGGACATCAATACTTAGCTTGGACATATTTTTAAAAAATTTATTTTGATAATTTTCTATTTTTCCACGTGTGCAGAGCAAAGAGCTTTATTTTCGGTGAAAAACCTATGTTTAATCAAACTAAAAAAATAAATGCATAATAAAACCAAAACATATTAAAATTATATTTGATGGATAGCTCATTCCAAGGACTACCATCATCCAATTGGGTCTATGAAGTCTCCTCTATTTTCATCCTCAACTTGATATTCGAAGGGAAAATTTTTGCAGAAATTTGGTGCCAGAGGGGGAGAAGGGGGGAAAAGGGGGGTTCGAATGAACCCAAGTTCGAGGGAACCCCCTCTTTTCCATTGTCTTCATTATTAAAAAATAAAAATAAAAGTGAGTCCCTTCATTTAATATGGTTTTCTCGAACTAAGGTCCATTCAAACCCCTTTTGGGTCCATTCAAACACCCCAGTTCGTGCGAACCCCTCTAAAGCAAAAAAAATAAAATCATAAGAGCATTTTTTCAATTTTCCTTCCTCACTGGAATTGTAAACTAGTTTTGTTGGTTTACCCAGTACAACAAAGTGGTAGCTCCAAAAATCAGTAGTACAACAACTCCAAAGGTCAGATTAGCAATAACTCTGAAGGTAATTTAGACCCTACACTTGCATCATTGATGCCAAAAAATATAAAGAGTGCGAGGGAGATTTATGACAGCACACAACATGTTGGTTTTGATAAAAAATTGGATTTTGCATATTCTCCTATAGTGATCCAATGCACTTTGAGGAATCTATGAAAGAAGAGGAGTGGTGTAATATCATGGATGAAGAGTTGGATGCTATAGAGAGGAATGGAACATGGTAGCTAATCGATTTATCCAAAGGTAAACAAGTGATTGGAGTGAAGTGGGTCTACAAGACCAAGTGTACAACTGAGGGTAAAATTGAAAAACATAAGGAAAGACTAGTTGTCAAAGGATACAAACAACGACTTGGTATAGATTATGATGAGGCTTATACACCAATTGTGAGGTTGGAACAATTTAGGCGGTCATAGAAATTGTAGCCCAACATAATTAGAAGGTGTTTCAAATGAATGTGAAATCAACCTTCTTGAATGCAGTGGTGAAAGAGGAAGTGTATGTGGAGCAACCACTTGGCTATGAAGTCCCAGGGCAAGAGGAAAAAGTATATAAGCTTCGAAAATCTCTTTATGGGCTAAAATAAGCACCTCAAATGTGGTACAAAAGAATAGACTCATATTTAGTGAGTAATGGATTTAACAAAAGCAACAGTGAGCCCACACTATACATCAAAGCAAAACAAGGTGATATTTTAACATTTGTTTTTTTTTAGATGATTTATTTTTTACTGGTAACAATTATAGCTTCATTGCTAATTTCAAAGAGGTGATAAAAAATGAGTTTGAGATGATAGATTTAGACTTGTTGAAATATTTTCTTGGAATTGAAGTTCAAAAAATAGAGCATGGCATATTTATTTTTCAAACTAACTATGCCAAATATATTTTGAGGAGATTCAAAATGGAAAACAATAAATCTACACCAAAACCAACAAGAATAGGTTTGAAACTAAGCAAAGAAGATAGTAGTAAGGAAGTGAACCCAACCCTATACAAGAGCATGGTTGGAAGTTTGATGTACTTGACATCAACTAGACCTGATTTTATGTATGCAGTAAGTCTAATTTCTAGGTTCATGGAGAAACCTAAGGACACACATTGGCAAGTAGGAAAAAGGATCTTGAGATATGTGAATGGTACATCAGGTTATGGCATCATGGATACTACTTCTAATGAGTTCAAGATGGATGGTTTCATGGTTAGTGATTGGGTAGGTAATGTAGATGATATGAAGATCACATTGGGATATTTGTTCCACATGGGTTTGAGTGCAATATCATGGGCATCGAAGAAGCATCCCATTGTCTCTCTCAGCACAAAAAAAGCTTAATATATTGCAACAAATGCAACATGTCAGGCTATTTGGTTGAGGAGGATCCTTGCAGATTTGAAAGAATAACAAGAAGACGACATAGTTATTCATTGTGACAACATGGTGAAATTGAACTTCAATATTGAAGATCAAAGCAACAACTTGTTGATATCTTCACCAAGGAATTTCCAAAAGATAGTTTTGAATGCCTAAGAGATAGGCTTGGCATTGTAAACAACTTTAGAGGTTAGCTCCAAAAGGAAATTATAGATTGATATCTTACTTCATATTTAGGGGGAGTGTTGGAATATTTTAATCTTTAATCAATTATCTCTCAAACTGCCCCAATGTAAACCTGTAGCCACTTGACCTACCAAAATTTAATGAGGTAGGTGATTTGAATTTCAATTGTAGTGCTCATTTTTGAGCTTGCATATACAAACAAAAGGAAAGAATGTCACCATAGTTTTTAGTGCAATAGTTTTTTGTGTTGGGATTGGAAGAACCTACAACAATAGAAGAAGAGAATGTTAAGCTGAGACATTAGCAATGCATAAAGGAATGTTATCAGGCACAACGAAAAAACAACACGGTAGTCAGTTTTTATTTAGGTGAATATACATCACCAAGTATTGGACAGTAGTCCAAACTGTATGTGGCATATTTTGTATTGTAAAACAGAGATAGTACTCTATAGTTTTTGTATTTTGAAGTGAAAAGGAATATATGAATATATAAAGTTGTTTTTCTTTGTTATCCTTTATGTTGTCTTTGTGTATTATTTTTCCTATTCTATCCACCATCCTATCATAGTAGTGACTATGCATTGTTGCACCCCTGCCTACCAAAAAAATAATGGAATGAAATGAACTTAGAAAAATCTAGATTTTTCCTTAAAAAAATAATTTATTATCTGATTTTGAAATATTTGCATGCAAATTTAAAACATAAATCAATGAAAATGAAAAAAAAAGAATTTCAATAAAATTGACAAAAAATAATTGAAATGGAAATAAAATATTCCCATCCAATTGACAAATCAATGTTTATTTGACTTTTATGGGATAATTGAGATTTTGGAAGCTTTTACTATTAAAAAACAACTAATTTACCATTAAAGAGCAGCTAAAAATTATTTTCTGACTACTTAGTAGTGGTTTGTAGGTGTGATACTTTTTTGAAGCTCAAATATCACACTATATTTAGCCTATCGACTAATTAATACTAGTACTAGTACCTAACAAAGGTTCAAGGATGACACTGATAGAAAACTATATGTATGTTATGTTAGAGAGTATGTGTTTGTGCATGGATGTGTTGCAAATTCTAGTTGCATGTGGTTGGATTAAACAATTAATAATATGTTCTAATATATTGGATGAAATAAAATTAGAAAAATATAGATTTTTCCCTTAAATAAATTAAGTATTATCTAATTATGAAATATTTGTGTACAGATTTAAAACATAAATCAAGACAAATGAAAAAAGAAAGTTGCCATCAAATTGAAAAAAAGCACTGCAAATGGAAATAAAATGTTCCCATCCAATTGTCAAATCAATATTTATTTGGCTTTTATGTGATAAGTGGGAGTTTGGAGGCCTTTACCTAATATTTTGGAGGCTTTTACCATTAAACGTCAACTAGTTTACCATTAAACGGTAGTTGAAACTTGTTTCCCAAGAACTCAACAGTGGTTTGCAAGTGTGAGATAGGTTTTAGGCTCAAATATCACACTATATGTATCCTATCGGCTGATTATTATAATAAATAAAGTTACATTAATAAAAAATAAAAATAAAATGCTATATTCCTAATAGAAGGAGGAATGAACATGAAGAATCGGTATATCAACCAGTAAATATTTAAGAATCTAGTTGGATCTATACAATTGACTTATATAGAATGATATAATTTGCATGATGATGGAAAGCATATGAAGGATGGTAAATCAATTCCTTTGCTTAAATCATTTATTTCACATGGTTTGATCAATTTCTACTCATAACATCATATTTATTGTTTAGTAATTGACCTGCATACCTAGATGCATTATTCCTTAATTGGATGAGGAGATCAGAGAATGATATTCACTTAGACCTCTACACCAACCTTTGGCAGCAATAATCTCAAAAAAAATCCTCTATTTCATTATTGGTAGTGATGTGAATTGGAGAAAGAGATTAAGAATAATAGTAGATAGAACAAAGAATAATGAGTTTACAAAATTTTGTGTCCTTTCTTTGATTATCCTCTCTCCATTTTATGCTTGATCTCACTTCTATCATTCCCATATTCAAGTATAGTTGTGTTAAATGTGAAATGTGGCAGTGTTTTCCATAGTTGAGTTTTACTTTACTAAGTGATGTAGGAGGGATGTAAAATCCCTCCTACATAATTCTTTTTCAGTTGGAATGTGGCACAAATATCTTGGTTAATCTCCATGACTTGGAATATAGTTATGTTGGAAGTTTGAGGAGTTTTTCATTGGTATGGTTAAACTAGAAACATGTGCATGAGCTTATATAGTGTTTCCATTGATGCAAACATTGTGATTTGATGTCTAAATTGAGGAATAGTTGATTGGTGAAGCATGAGAAAGCATGGAGATGGTATTCCAGCATAGAGATGAAGATGTTTTTCTCTAGTGAAGAACATATGGATTGATTATTTGACTAAGTGGTAGAACATAGTTTTTAATGTACAAAGCATCAATTTTTTGGTTTGCATTGGCTCACCTTGAGGTATTTCTATCTGTGGTTCTAAGGAAATTTTGGCACATGTTTGAGGACCTTAAATCCAAAGTTTCATGTCTTTATGTCCTCCGATGCAAAAGTTATGGTTAACAGAATATCGAGTTTTCTAGTGATAATATAATCAGAATAGAGTGTAAGTTTGAATTGGTTCACATTCCACTACGGAAGTATATTTGGTTATGCAGATATGTGGGAGTGTTTATAGGTGTTAGAAGGATGTGTAGTCCAAGTGGCATGTGTTTTTGAGGTCTGCATGTTAGTTTGTGGATAATTAATTGGTGTATTTTGGTGTTGTCTCACTAGTAGTGCAAACCTAACAAGTTTAGAGTCATGTGGAAGAAGAGTTGATCAGTTATGCGAGAACTATTATAGGTCCACCCTGACCTATTTGATGCATTAAATTTTTTAAATTATGGCATGAAGTGTGTGTGTTTGATCTTAAGCTAAAAAAATATTGTTTTACATGATACATCTAATTAGGCTAACCTAATTGATGTTATAGGTGTTTCTGGATGTAAAGGGTTAAATGTGAGATCATTTTTAGTATTGTAGCAATAATGTGAGATGTGGTGTGTACTATAGAAAAGGTGTGATGTGAATTTCTAAGAAGATCGTGTGCATATGATGCGAATGTTGAGCAAAGCAGAGTGTTAGAGAAGAGTAGTATGAAGTGTGTTGATTCAATGTTTTGAGCTTCAGTGGAACTGTATCTCATACATACTGTAGATGCATTATTATTGGTTCAAATCTTGGCAGTGAGCCACCTCTCTTTTCTATCTTTCTTTCATTCTGTGGGCAGTGAGTCCACCTGGAAGTGAGCCTTTCTGTAATATGTTATGACTAATTATAATACATTGTGAGCTAATCCTCACCGTGGTTTTTCCCTTTTTTGTGTTTTCCACATAAAAATCTAGTGTTCATGTGTAATATGCTTTGATGATTGTTTCATGGTTTCTTTCCTTACTACAAATTAAATATGATGTGTAGAATGAATGTTTAAATGTTTAAGTGGTTTTAGAGATACTAATTCACTCCCCTCTTAGCATTCAGGATGTTCAACAATTGGTATCAGAGCTTGGTTCCTTCAATTGGCTTAATGCTAAGGTAGATCTTAGTGTTGAACACATGGCTACTAGGAAATATCATACACCTCCAAAAGAAATTCCTATGGTAGGATTTACTAAATAAGATTGCATTGTTTATATGGAATGAGAACTCAAATCTTCCCTGGATGATTTGGATAAAGCAAAATCTAAGTGTAGACACTAAAAAAAGTCCTGAGTCTATGAGCGTCATTTTTCTTGGTCCTCATCCTCCAATAATTGAATAATTTTAATTATTTGATTATTCTTGATCATATTCCTCTATTAATTAAATAATTTTTAATTATTTAATTAAGTCACTTTCTAATCTTTATTCTATCCTGATCAATTAAATAAATTAATTGCATCACTAATTCTCCCTCTTCAATAATTAAATAAATTATTATTTATTTAATTATTCCTTTATCACCTTTCGTCTATAGTTAAATAATTATCATTAATTATTTATCTATTCATTGGTCTTTTAATTCTTCTATAGTTAATTGATTATGAAAATTATTTAACTATCCCTTTTCATTTTCCCCATTAAATAATGGTTGAATAATCATTTTAATTAAATGCTCATTTTTCATTTTCTTCAAATAAATAATTCGAATGAATTATTTATTCTCCACTTGTCCATTTCCTCCATTTTCCTTTTTTGAATAAATTATTTGAATAAATTATTTATGCCTCCCTTTTGGTCAAATAGTCCTTGTTCATTAATCTCTATCATGACCTTTATTTTTGTCATAGCCGTTAGGCATCATAGCTGTCAGCATCACAACCTTCATTACCCACCTCTTTTTGGTGCATCAATTCTAGACTGTTGATCTTGGCATCTTTCTGGAAGCTTGATCTCAACCATTTGTTTCGTAACTTCCCTCTTATGAATCCTCATCCGTAAATCTTGGAATCTTTCTAGAAGATTGATCTCAGTTGTCCACTCAAATGGTTTTCTATAAAAGCAACCTTCCTCTCCCATTTTTTCCTGAACAACCATTTTTTCTCCAACTTTCTACTTACAATTTACAGGTATTTACACAAGTATACTTCAAAATCTAAGGGAAAAGATTGCAAAAGGAGAAATAGGAGAGCAAGAGAAGTGATTCAAGTGCAAGCTTGGGGAGTATTTTGGTTTGATGCTTTCATTTTACTCAGTTTTGTTTGTTTTCTCTTGTTTAGATGTGGTTTATAGCTTAGAGGTGTTGGTTGTCACTTTAACTAGGCTAGGAATGATATAACCCCATCTTACATTGGTGAACCCAATGTGAACAGTAGTTTTTACAAAATTTTGTATGGTTTTTGGTTGTTTTTGCAGATTTTAGGTACAAAATGATGCAACTAATTGACACAACGATGCATTTTCCAAGAAATGACGCATTTGACAGAAGAAGCGATGCATTTGAATATAAACAAAACATATGTTGAAGAACTTCATGGGTAGGAAAATTCAAATTCAAAAACACTATACAATCGCTCTGGTGCAACGCAACATAGTGACACAATTGCTACACGGAACGACGCATTTTTCTACTTGGTATAAAGTTCTAGTTTTACTACCTTTTTGATTTTTTTTTTGAGTTTTTCAAGTAGAGTAGTGTTTTCTGGTTACTAATCTTCTATTTGTAGCATGTGGCTTTGGAGTGGAGCTCCCAAAAACTGCTTCTTTTGAAGAAACACAAAAAATGAGCTATTTTCATTTCAATTTCAACAATTTGCATTTTTTTTTTAGATTTAACATTAGATTTAGATTAAATTTTGTTTCCCTTTTTATTTTGGTTTTCTTTTATTGCAAGGCTAATTTTTTTAATTTGGCTTTGGTGCAAGAAAGGTGAAAGCATATACACACATTTGTTGAAGACTAAAAATCAAGGAAACTATTAATGACATTTAGTGCAGGACATTTCTTGAAGATATGATTTTAAAATCTATTGTCTTTTAGTATAGTAAACACTTCAATTGGTGCTTAAAAAGAACAACTATCTTCTTTCACGTAGATTTAACTAGGGGGTTGATAAATCACTATTTTTCATGCTTGTAAGATGGTAGGTATTATACTCTCACCTTGTGCAAACTCGGTGATCAGAAAACCAGATCCATCTTTTTTTGTGTTATACCCCTTAGAGGGCCTACCACCCCACTTTGAAATGTGGGAATGACCCAAGTGGAAATGGGCTAAAGCCAAGCTCTTCTAAACTTCTATATAAATTTGTGATTGCAAGGAAAGTTTGCAACCAATGAGAAGCGGTACGCGATAGCTCTCCACCAATATCTTTATGATGCAAAAAACCCTTGTTCTAAGGGTTGGGAGACCTCTTGAGGGAGTTTATCATAGTACCCCTAAACCATATTCCCTTACTAGAAATTTTTGTGTAGAAAGCCAAAATCCTTCCATTTGCTAGCACAAGAGGTTAGACCTTTGAAGTCATCCCACATTTTCACAGTTCATTGTAGAGATGAAAAATTTCTTAAGATCCTTGTGGTCTTAGGGAATTCAAAACTTGGTATTCCCAAGAAGTGAGTGTCGTGGAAGGGATCCAGTGCTACCAAGTTCCTAGGTCATCCGCTCTGAATAGGTGTGGCTAGAGAAATCCAAGTGGGAACCTAGCGAATATTGTCCTTGCCAACCATAGGATTTGTGCTTGTTATCTTGAAATAAAAAAAATTCACATCAAAACTAGACCAAAAATAAGTGATTGATAGTGTCTTCTATGTTTTGTAATCACATTTCATTAAGAACAATCAAAATTCCATAAAAAACCAGTTCAAAAACATCAAAATTACCAAGACAATATTTTGGAAAACTGTAATTATCAGACATAGAGCCACATCTAATACTGTGAACCACAATTGGGAACTAGAAAATTGCAACTATCTGCCCACACCAAATTTGTTGAGAACAGAGCCACATATGATAACCTAAACCGCAACTATGTGACACATTTGCAAAAATCAAAGCTATAATTGTCCACTAAATAGAAACTCTCAAAATCTTTGTCCAAAATATGATCAAATCATTCTCACAATGACCTTTGACTGATAAACTAGAGACTTGAAAACTTCATCACTTCATTCTAGCATTGTCATTTAGGAAAATATTAGATTAGGTTGCCTTCTTCCATCCTTTGCATTGCATAGATTTAAACTTAGACCCCTAGGCTACATTTTGACCTTCAAATTTTGAACATAGGAAGACCTTTGAGCTTTTGGTAAATTCTTGGTTTCATATTATATTTGTCGTTGACCATTATCCTTCACTTTTTCAATCCTTTTCATTGTCATCCTATCAAATTTGAGTCTTAAGCTTGTGTCCTAGCCTTGACTCTACTTTCTCAAAATTATCCTCTTATGGTCAATGACATTTGGAATTGTTACCTTGGGTTCACATTAGCTTTATTGTCATCCTTTGTTTAAAATTTTAGGATTCCTTTACATTAGCTTAACCTCATTACACCATAGCTTTTATCATCATCTCATCTAGATTGCACTTTCCACCTTTATCCCAAAAATACAAAAAAAAACCTCATTTTACCTTAGCCTTAGCATCAATATCTTTTCATCCATTCGCATCATCATCCTTGCATTTTTTATACCCCCAAAAATACAAAAACATCGTTTATCTTCATCTTAACCTTAGTTGCATTGTTACCTTAATTTTTAATTAGCATCATTTAGTCACCTTATCATCAACCTTGACCATTAATAAATATTTTAGCATCTTTTAGCACTCATTAGCTTCATCCTTTGGTCATTATCATCCTTACATAATCACCTTG
This sequence comes from Sequoia sempervirens, assembly GCA_007258455.2. Taxonomy (NCBI): domain Eukaryota; kingdom Viridiplantae; phylum Streptophyta; class Pinopsida; order Cupressales; family Cupressaceae; genus Sequoia; species Sequoia sempervirens. Next base: position 91,431,713 of record VDFB02000017.1, on the reverse strand, counting down.
CATTCTCATATCCTAAAATTCAAAAAATCCAAAAAACATAGCACAGTTTCATTGTCATCTTGCATTATTCCTCAACTTGCAAAAGTCTCACATGGTTAAAACAAGGTCACAAGCCAAGAGAAAGGAAATGGAATTTTCACACCCCTTTCATGACACTACCCTTGGAATGGATTCAAATCATTCTACACCTTCAAGAGACAAAACATGGGAAAAATTGAACCTAGAAGAATTCAACAAGAAATTTACTTCTCAAGAAATTGAAAAATCCTATCAAGACCCAAGAGTTTTAAGCATGATTGATCAACTTGTTAGTGCCAACCCTAACAGATACTTCTACACACTAGCTAAAAAGGGTGCCAAATTACCTAAAGGCTTTGATGTATCAACCATTGTAGATGAAGAAACTGAAAATCCATTTGCATTTGGCATGCCCTCATCACAATAAATGACAAACATACCCCTTGGGACAACTACACACATGACTACCTCTACTACACACATCCCAAGCATCTCAAAATTTGGAAATAAGGTAACCCATACTACTACACAAGGACAAAGTTTCACACTTGGAAGTTCCTCAAATGCCATGGGTAAGACCTTCACAAACCCTCTTTTCCAACAAAACACAAATCAAGGTTCCATATCACAAGGTCACACACCTTTGTCCCAAAATTAAAATCAAGGTCCTATACCCACACTTCAAAACACACATCAAGGTTCCTTATTCCAATTTCAAGGTGCCCCTTCATCAAGTCAAAACCCACCAAATAAATCAAGAAGGATTCATGTTATCTCACAAAGGACCCCAAATCAAAATACCAATCAAGGGGCTATTCCATGACTTCAAAACAACAATCAAGGGTCTATTCCATCTCTCCAAAATAATAATCAAGGGTCCCTTCTATCATTCCAAAATTCCAATCAAGGACCTACACCTTCAAATACCAATCAAGGGTCTACACCTTCATGTCAAAACATCAACCAAGGATCTACACCACCCTTTCAAAATACAAATCAAGGACAAAATTTTTAAAACCAAGGCATAAATAAAGTGTCTACACCTCAAAATACCATACAACATGACCTTTGTAACAAACCCAAATACCAACTTCATCCCAAATCAAAACAACACACACGAATATGGCAATCAAGGTCATACATCACAAACCATCAATCCAAACTCAAATCCGACATATGACCTCAATACAAACATCATGACAGCAAACTAAAACAATGCAACACTAGCCTTTGAATTTTTGATACAAGTGCAGAATCTTCAACAACAAATGACAAATATGCAAATGGGAACCAACAAAAACACCTATTCTATGGAGGAATTGTGCCCCTTTCCCCCTCATTTCACAACACCACCTTTGCCTATGTATAAGGGGACAGGAGATCCAATAGAAAATATTCAAGAGTTTAACACATCATGTATGTAAGTCTCATATGACCCTACTTATTTGATGAGACTATTCCCGCAAAGCCTCACATGACCATCCTTAGATTGGTTTGAACACCTTCCACTAGGAATTAGAACATGGGGTAAACTAGCTGAAAAATTCATCAATCATTTTTCCTTCAACATTAAAAACAATGTCACCCTTACAACATTGAGCACAACTAAACAAGAAGAAGGGGAATCACTTACCTTGTTTAACTAGAGATGACGAGGCTTGGTTAGCAAATTCCCTTGTCACATTCCTGAAAGACAACTTGTCACCATGTTTGTGGAAAACCTTAATGGATAATTGATGAGTTGAATTCAAATCCAATGTTGCATAACCTTTGAGGAAATTATTGAGAAAGGTCTTATTGCCAAAGGACTAGTCAAAGTAAACAAAGAAAATACGAAACCAAACAATGATAAGAGAAAATACTGGTCCCAAAATAAAAATGTCACAAATGATGGAGTTGTTGATGTCAAAATTGTAACCAAAGGTCCTTCCTCATCAAATCCATCCAATACACCAAACACCAAAACACAAGACCAAAACCAAACACTAAACGTGATCTAAAACAATCAACAATGAAGAGGTCCTCCCTATGCCAAAAGAACATACATCCACTTGGGTGAACCTATCGAATCAATCATCAAACAACTTTTGCAATCAAATGTCATCACATTACTAGACAACAAAAACTATGAACCTTCATTGATCGAGCCTGATTGGTGGAAAGACGATGAATATTGTGAATACCATTGCACACAAGGACACAAAATAGTCAAATGTTGGACACTCAAGAATATCATTCAAGACCTCATTGAAGATGGAACCATTTCAGTTGATAATTCACAAGCCAAGATAAATGCAAATAATACCATATTCAAGAGCCCCTTGCAAGACCATGATAAAGGAAAAGCCTCCAGTTCAGGAAACAACAACAATGCCAATTATGCAGCTATCAAACATGATTACAACACTATCATCCTAAATATGAGACCCTTTGATGATTGTATTGCCACTATCACCATAAACAAGCCAAAATTGGATTGTGTTTTCACCACCTGCAAAATTGAGATAACTATTCTAGGCCCTTCTACAAATCCCCAACCGAAAAGTCAATATAATCTCCTAGAGTAACTAGGGAAAAATCGCACAAATTTCCATCTTGGAGCTCCTCCATATATCCCCACGACACAAAGCCATCCTTTAAAGATCATTGGAAAAAGCCTCTGTACCCGCCAACCTAGATGTCAAAAAATTTCAGGCCATGGTTGGATATCTAGCTATGCCGCACCATGTCACCTTCTTTGAACAAGACTTTTTCGCACTAAAATCTGATCATAATGACCCCCTACACCTTGAAGTAATGCATTAATAAACACAAGATCAGAGTCTTAGTAGACGGTGGAGCAAGTATGAACATTTGATCACTAAAATTGCTGAAAGAATTGGGATACATTGAGAATCATATTAACCAAACCAAGAAAATTGTGATCAAAGCTTATGATGATGTTGAGCATTCTTTCGAAGACGTAATTTCACTTCCTGTGAGAGTTGGCCTAGCAATACATGACATAATATTTCATTTCTTGGATTTGGATTTACATTACAATCTCCTCCTTGGCCACCCATGGATTCATGTCATGAGGGCTATTCCATCCACTTACCATCAATGCCTCAAATTCCCACACAATGGCACTAAAATCACTATTCCAGGTGACCCTGATCCTTTTCAATATTGTTCAAACTTAAAAGGAACTGTAGACACTGAAAAATGTCCTAAGTCCGCGAGCATCATTTTTCTTGGTCGTTGTCCTTTGATAATTGAATAATTTTAATTATTCAATTAAGTTTGACCGCATTCCTTTATTAATTAAATAATTTTTAATTATTTAATTAATTCACCTTCTCATCTTTATTCTACCTTGATCAATTAAAATTATTTAATTGTGTCACTAATTTCTCCCTCTTCTTCAATAGTTAAATAAATTATTATTAGTTCCTGCCGGTAGGCAGGAATACTTATGCATTTGCCCGGAATGCATTTAACCAGCAGCATGAACCAATCACATTTCGCCATTTAACATATTGCTTTTTTTTGGTATAGTTTGAATTTTGAGAGCTATTTTATATATTGGAAAATTAGCATTTATCTATTTTTCTATTCGTCCGAGTAGCTTTATAAGTCATTTTTGTTTTAAAAATTCGGGAAAATGCGAACGCATAAATTGATTAGATAAATTTAAGCAAAGGCATAGTTTAAAAGGTGGCGGCTAGAGGTACGTAATCCATGAATGCAGATTAAATGCATTAAAATATCAGGAAACAGCGAGCGCATAAATTGATTAATTAAAACTAAGCAGAGGCATAGTTTATCAAACTGGCGGGTAGACGTACGTGATGCATGAAAAAAAATTAAATGCATTGAATGGCATTTGGCTCGAGGTGAAGGCGGTGGAGTCGCTTGGAGGCCACGCGTGGCTAGGGTACTTTGGTCATTTAATATAGAGTTGAGTTACTTGGTATGCATTTCCATTACTTTGCGTGTGTTGTTTTTGTCTTCTGTAAGCGGTGTTCTGAGGGAGAGTTTTAGTGACTGAGCAGGATATGTTATAGTTGCAGAGTCCAGACCCAGAAACGAGTTATTTGAGGTGATAATTTGGTGATTTTTAGAGTTTCGATACATTAAAATGGTGAACAGTGAGAGATAAATTGCTTGAGGTCAGAAGAGGTAAGTTTTCATTTTTTAGTCTATTTGATACAAGAAGTGCAAGTAGGGTTTCATAGTGCTTGAAGGCATTCGTATACTTTGATTATAAATTCATATTTTAAACTACTGTTAGTATTGTTCATTCGAATTTCTTGTTGAAATGCGAAGGTTTCATCTGCGTTTGATAGGAATTATGTAAAAATCCTCTTGTTCATTTTACTTCATGCATGTGAGTCGACAGTGTGTTGCTTTGAGCTTTTCCGTTGTCATCAAAGCATAAAGGATGGAGGGGTTCTGTTAAAAGTCGTGGTTGTTGTCCTCATAGGCATGAATCCGTATAGTAAACTACTTTTAGTATTATTTATTTGAATTTTTTTGTTGAAATGCGAAGGTTTCATCTGCGTTTGATAGGCATTATGTAGAAATCCTCTTGCTCATTTTGCTTCATGCATGTGAGCCCTGTAGAGTTTGTATTTCTTTTATTGCTGCAAGGTGGTCCCATAAAGAGTGCTTTGGAACCAAAATTATGTTAACGTGTGCGATAATGAGAGCTTTTCAACAAAGAGTCGACATTGTGTTGCTTTGAGCTTTTCCTTTGTCATGAAAGCATAAAGGATAGAGGGATTCTATTAAAAGTCATTGTTGTTGTCCTCGTAGGCATAAATGCAAACAATGGGAGCATAAAGAATACATTACAAACCTTTTACCTGTCGGCAAGCATAAAAATTATGTTGGATGTCATCGTTACTGTTTTTGTATGTTGGGGTTATAAAAAACTATGTCAAAAATGTTGTCGAGTCCAAATTACAATGTTCTCATAGAGCAATTAAGTAATATTGCTTTTCGCTTTTTATTTTGTTTGATACAAGAAATGCAAGTAGGGTTTCATAGTGCTTTAAGGAAATTGTATACTTTGATTATAAATTCGTATTTTAAACTACTTTTAGTATTGTTTATTCGAATTTCTTGTTGAAATGTGAAGGTTTCATCTTTGTTTGATAGGTATTATGTAGAAATCCTCTTGTTCATTTTGCTTCATGCATGTAGTCCTGTAGAGTTTGTATTTTTTTGATTGCTGCAAAAAAACAATGAGAGCTTTTCAACAATGAGTCGAGAGTGTGTTGCTTTGAGCTTTTCCGTTGTCATGAAATCATAAAGGATAGAGGTATTCTGTTAAAAGTCGTGGTTGTTGTCCTTGTAGTCATAAATGCAAACAATGGGAGCATAGAGAATGCAGTAGAAACCTTTTCCCTGTCGGCAAGCATAAATTTTTTTGTCAGATGTCGTTGTTACTGTTTGTGTATCTTGGGGTTATAAAAAACTATGCCAAAAATGTTGTAGAGTCCAAATTACAATGTTCCCATAGAGCAGTTAAGTAATATTGCTTGATAGAACAGTTTGAGGCTTCATGCAAAAGAGCAGTCAAGCTCATTGGTAGAAGATTTGTGGTCCAGTAACCTGTCACAATTAGTTTGTGTAGTTAATCTTGTTTGCATTTATACTTGTGTCTCTTGAACCTGGAAAAATGCTCGGTAGTGTTTAAATGGTTTTTGCTATTAGTATCCATCGCAGTAGGAGTACTATAAATTGCTATTCTTTCAGAAAAAACAAAGCCATGGTTTTTGTTTTCTAATGAAATCTTTTTACATGGTGCAATGCTTTTGGTTGGAAGAAAAGAGGTCGTGTGGCGGTCCAGCTGTGGCAAATTCTTCAAGCAAGTAGTACACGGTGAGTTTCTAGAATGAACCTTCTCTTTTGTTTGCAATTGCATATAGTAAATAGAGAAAAAGGTTAATTCAAGATTCTCACTATATTGATTGTACTTGTAATCATATCGTGGCTTTTTGTTACAAGGACAGTCGTTGCAAATGGGTATTGTGAGTGGCATATGCTATATGGTTCATAGAAATAAAGCATTTGAGGTTCAAGAGTAGATCTTTGTTTCAAAAAATTAACCTTTCCAAGTTTTGAGAGTTTGATTCTGAATCCATATGCATGTTTTGATTAAAACTACTGGCTAAAGGTGCATAATTCATTAATTCAAAATCAATGCATTTAATGGCAACTGACTAGAGGCAAAGCTGTTTAGATTGCTAATTAGTCTTTGAATATATAACAATTAAAAGAGATAAATAAGTATGATTATCCTTGGCCACATTTCACATTTTGGCCTTTCATTGTGCATCTTAAATAGAAGTTGGATTTTGCATTGTTGCAATGTGTTTGGATACTTTGATTCTAAAATCATAGTTTAGATCATTCTAAGTGTTATCGATTCAAACCTTTCCTTGAAATACCAAGAATTCATCTGAATCTTGGAGGCAACGTACAGTTGTCTATAATTATCCTTGGCTACATTTCACATTTTGATCTTTCAATCAAAGACAATTAACAAAGTAGCAATTAGACCTAAAAAAGGTTGAAGGGCTATGCTGATAGAAAACCATATTTTTGACAATGGCTAGACAACCTGTTGAAATTGCTGTAGAAACTTTAAAGCAAATGCATTTTCCCTTCTATTTACTTTCATTGTACATCTTAAATGGAACTTGGGTTTCACATTGTTGCAATGCATTTGGATACTTTGACTGTAAAGTCATAGTTTAGACCATCTTAAGTGTTATTGATTCAAATGTTTCCTTGAAATACGAAGGATTCATCTGAGTCTTGTAGGCAATGTACAGCTGTCCTATAGAGTGAGCTTTGGAACCAATGAACTGTTATCAAGGATAGAGGATTACTGTCAAATATTGTGGTTATTGTCCTCATAGGCACACATGTAAAATATGGAAGCATATAGAAAGCAAGTTAACTGTTCAATAATCCCATGAAACATAGTCTTTGTATGCATCCATGCATACAGGTTTGCATGTATATATGTGTGCATGTAATTATGTATATATGAATGCATGTATCTATGTTGCCATGTATGTATGTGTGTATATAACAGATTGCTGTTGCATTTGCTTTAAATGCTTTTTTGTGGATGGCGCCAGCTAGCCATCCCGTCATATTGTGATTAAACAATTAAGAATAAGTGCTAAATCAGTTAGCAGATCGATTTTCCTCAGCCCTTTACATGTTAACTGAGAGTTTTGAAGCTTTTGTTGTTCATTGGCAGTTTTTGAAGCTTAAATGTCACAGTGTATGTAGCATTTTACCATATAGCTCTATCATTCATGGTCATTTAGGCAAGTTCATATTTCCTTATTCATCCTTGTATTGTCCCATATCTAAATAATTTGGCAATTGCTAGTTAGCCTTTAAGTACTTAGCAATTCAAAGAAAGAAATGATTGCAATTAGCTTTGTGTGCATTTGAACTATTAATCAAAGGCAACTAACAAACTAGCCCTAGAAAACCATGCCTGTGTTAATGTGTTGAATACCATGTATTTGTGCATGGGTGTATATGAATACTATGAGTTGTTGTTTCTACCATTGCGTAACGCTTAGTATTACTTGTACAACCAAGCAATATGCAAGTAGAATTCATAGTTCATAGCATCCAGATACATTCAAGGAGAGATACAAATCAAGGTTGTTAGCATCCTGATAAGAAAGATAATGAGATACATCCAATTAATGTATGTCACAACATCTTATAAACAATAATTCCTATCAAACACAGATGAAACCTTCGCATTTCAACAAAAAAATTCAAATAAACAATATTGAAAGTAGTTTAAAATACGAATTTATAATCAAAGCATACAATTGCCTTAAAGCACTATGAAACCCTACTTGGATTTCTTGTATCGGACAGACTAAAAAGCGAAAAGCAATATTACTTAACTGCTCTATGGCAACATTGTAATTTGGATTCTTCAACATTTCTTGACATAGTTTTTTACAACCCCAAGATACAAAAACAGTAACGACTACATCTAACAGAATTTTTATGCTTTCCAGCAGCAAAAAGGTTTCTACTATATTCTTTATGCTCTCACTGTTTGCATTTATGCCTATGAGGACAACAACCACAACTTTTAACAGAATCCCTTTATCCTTTATGCTTTCATGACAGCAGAAAAGGTCAAAGCAACACACTGTTGACTGATTGTTGAAAAGCTCTCATTATTGCACATGTTGACATAATTTTGGTTCCAAAGTCCTCTTTATGGGACCAGTTTGCAACAATTAGAAAAATACAAATTCTATAGGGCTCACATGCATGAAGTAAAATGAACAAGAGGATTTCTGCATAATACCTATGAAACGCAGATGAAACCTTTGCATTTCAACAAGAAATTCGAATAGATAATACTAAAAACAGTTTAATATACGGATTTATGCCTACGAGGACAGCAACCATGACTTTTAACAGAACCCCTCTATCCTTTATGCTTTGATGACAATGGAATAGCTAAAAGCACCACACTATCGGCTTACATGCATAGAGTAAAAAAGTAGTTTAAAATACGGGTTTATGCCTATGAGGACAACAACCACAACTTTTAACAGAACCCCTCTACTCTTTATGCTTTGATGACAACGGAAAAGCTCAAAGCAACACACTGTTCACTTGTATTTCAAAAGCTGTCATCATTGCACGTGTTTAGATGGTTTTGGTTCCAAAGCCCTTTTTATGAGACCACTTTGCAATAGTCAATAATAAATAGACTTTGGAGGGCTCACATGCATGAAGTAAAATGGACAAGAGGATTTCTACAAAATACCTATCAAACACAGATGAAACCTTTCCACTTCAACAAGAAGCTCGAATAAATAATACTAAAAGTAGCTTAAAATATGAATTTATAATCACAGTATAACAATGTCTTAAAGCACTATGGAACCTTTCTTCCATTGCTCTTTGCATGTACCTGATTTAAACACTTAATTATTGGTTCTTGATAATGGAATGAAATGAACTTGGACAAATGGAAATAGAATGACCCCATGGAGTTGGAACATCAGTGTTTGCATGCCTTTACCATGATAGCAGATTTGTGTGCATGAGACTTATGTGAATCTCAAATGTCATAGTGTATGGGTGCATGTGTCAAGTAGCTTGGTCCTAGGTATTGACTCTACAACAACAACATCTCCTGTGACTACACAGATCTCCAAAATCACAAAAAATAAAATGCTCAAAGTAATCACAATTCATCTCTAGTCACTAAAATCTATATTGCATGATAAACAAGCGAGAACCTTTTAGTGGATGAAGGTCATGAACATTGAACTAATAGTAGGACAGTCACCACAACATTTAAGTAAACCTATGGTGTAGACTCCCTTTTCCATTATCAATTTTATTCCCAATTTCATCCATGAAGAACTTTGTCAACTTCTAGAGCCTGCTATTAGCCATTGCTTTGATCCATGATTTCCATTTCTTTCATCAATGAATTCCATATCTTTGATCCATGAAGAACTTCTTTAGCCTGTGCATCCATGTATTCTATATCTTTGAGGATATTCTTCATGGATGACATTGGGAATACAATTGATAATGGAAAAGAGAGTGTTGAGCATAGGTTTCCTTAAATGTTGTGGTGACTGTGATACTATTAGCTCAACGTTCATGACCTTTATCTACTAAAAAGTTCTTGCTCATCCATGCCTTGGTAATTAAACCTGTGATATTGCATTGCATATGTCTCATGTTCTTCACCTTGAAATGTACATACTGAAATACAGTAATAGAAAGTAATAAACTAATTATAGCAATACAAAATAATTCCAATAAAAACTAATCAAGAGTAATACAAAATACTTTACAACACGTTGTGTGTTACAACTGTCAGTGAGTTGTTGTTTTTACAACACCATGTGTTTTACAATCTACAGTTTAACAAAATAGTAGTCAAGAATTAAACAAAAAATAGATAATGGAAACTCAAATTCAATGTTTTAGTTTCCATTTCTCATTTAACAAGTCTTTCAACATCCTAATCAGATTCACTCTTTACATTTTATTTGTTTACTTTTATGCCCTCATTTGAATGGCAGGGGAACCATACGTGAAGCCACTGAATAACCCTTCCATGGTTTGATGGAGCTGGTGTGAGGTGATTTCATGAAAGCTCAAGTGTCATAGTATATGTGGCGTGGCAGCTAATAAGTCTGTTTTACATTGTGCTGGTGACAATTTAATTTGTCTCATTTGTCTCCGTACCATTAATCAAAGTCAATTAACAAACAAGTCAATCTTGCACTTGACTCATGCAAATTAAGTCAATTCTATCATTAATCATAGTGATAGCAAACAAATGCTTGTTAGATGATCTCATTGTTGAAACCCTGCTTGCATTTTCTAGTTGCATGTACCTGGTGTAAACATTTAATTATTGGTTCTTGATAATGGAATGAAATGAACTTGGACAAATGGAAATAAAATGGTCCCATGGAATTGGAACATCTACGTTTACATGGCTTTAGCATGATAACAGATTTGTGTGCATAGGACTTATTTGAAACTCAAATGTCATACTGAATGTGGCAAATTAGCTAGTTGGCTTAACATGATAGCTTTCAAACAAGTTAATTCAGTGAGCAATCAATCTAGTTTGCTGGTGAATTAATTGTGTTCCATGATTGGTCATAGCCAATTATTGGAAAGGCTGTAAATGCCATGGATGAAATAATATGAATAAAATTCTGGTTTCTGGTTTACTTGAAATGCAATGAAAAAACTACTATGAAAACATAAGACAAGGTTGTGTAACATATTTCCATTCGTTTATCTAATTTCTTTGGACACAAATGCTTTACACATTTAATTGCAATAGTAACGTGTCTACGAAAA